>JAQQSU010009987.1:0-12545 GCA_028627135.1 Pseudochirops cupreus | reverse complement strand
TCCAGCCGCCCCTGGGGCACAGCCGCGGCTTCAGGCCAGGCTGGTTTTGCCATCTTCCCAAGTTATGTTTTTAGTCCTTTGTTTTCTTATATATATAGGATCTGATGCTTGTACATGATTTAAAGCCTCTAAATAAAAAAGCAGTACTGAAAAAAAGCTGTTTTTAAAATCAAAGCCTTATATAACATTTAAATATTTAATTAAAATACATTAAAATGTTCATGTTCTGACATTTTCCTAATGTTAATCTTTTACTTCAGGTATGGTGGTTCTGACCTCTCTGGGCCTTTGTCCTCTTCTTTTATAATTAGGATGTTATGCTAGATGACCTTGAAGAATATTTCTAACTCTCTAACTCAATCATTTTTACCAGTGATTTTTAAAAATTTTGTGTAAAAACATCATAAAGTATGGCAAAAAAACCAAACAAACCCCAAACAACACTGTATTAGAGAGATGAGATCTTGAGATCTAGTAGCCATATCTTAACCACTTGGTAACATAGGACAGTTAATGTAACTTTCTTGGGCCTTAGTTTCTTTTGTAAAATGGAGATACCTTCCACAGGAAATGGGGGTAGACCAGAAGATGAGGTTTCGCTATGCTAAATATTGTAGAATATAAATGAAAAGTTTGAAACAAGACAGCGAAACTATTGGCTTAATTTGAAAAATGCATTTCCCAAGTTGGGGAGGATGATGGGAGAGAAATGAGGCTACTCTGTACAGTTAAAAAAAAAGTTAATCTTTAATAGAGCATTGAAGTTTTGTTACTATGTTAAAAGGAACTAGGGGCAGCTAAGTGGCACTAGGTGAATAAAGCACCATCCCAAAATAAAGAGGATCTGAGTTCAGATCTGCTTCTAGACACTTGACACATATTAGCTGTGTGACCTTGGGCAAGTTACTTAACTCCAATTGCCTTACCTTTCCCCATTCAAAAATAAAATAAAATAAAATAAAAGGAACTAGAACTAGAATCTAACACCTAGAAGGTTATATTAACTATATACTAGATAATTTATTTTTAATAGTTCTAGTACCTAAAGAGTGATTAAAATATAGTAACATTCTGTTATATTCTTTAATCATTAGCCAGTTTAAAACATGTTAATTTTTTCTAAAGCAATTACTAGGTATGTCTTTCAATTAGAAGTGAAGAAGCTATAAGCTATGCCTCTTGGTTAAGAAATCTTCCCAGTTAATTTGATTTTTGTATTGTATAATGTTTTAGTGAATTTAGTAAAACTTCCTTGCCCACTTTCTTGATATCTTAGGTTTTACTAACTTATTTTTTCCAGGGTAATTGAGCATGTCATAACTCAGATTTTTAAGAAGATGTGCTGCTGACACACAAGCATAATTTTTGCTGATCCACTATAATGACAGAATAAACTTAAAGAGTTGCTTTTCCATGTAGTGTCGATAGGTTTATGTGGAGCTTTTCATTTTAATTTTCTCACCGGGCCCTTTTTGTGACTAATGGTACAGGCACACAGGACAGACCTTGGAGTCATGGGCAAGATAGGTTTATGGAACATGTTGATTCTTACTGGTATCATAGGTCTTAAGTTCCAATTTTGACCTAGTTACTACCATGTCATAACATTTTTGGAGTAAATATATCTGTATCTATACGTATGTCCAAAATTCATCATTTAGAACTAAACGTGACTTTTAATGAGCAGCTGTATCAATCAGTAGTCAATAAAATGTCATCCAAGTGTTGGGTACTGTGATAAGTACTGGGGATTCCCTCCCTGCCCTCCCAAGACAGTTCTTACCTATAATCTCTTGGGGAAAGACAATACACAAAGGGAAACTGAAAGTGGAGGGGAGGGAAAGGAGGATTCCTGATGCTGGGCTATGTTGGAAAAGTCAGAGAAGTTCCAGAGTCATTCAGTCAGGTAGGAAATGAGATGTTATTACAACACATGCTGCCCAAGTAATTTTTAAAAATGTCATTTTTATTTTTCAGTTCCAAATGCTCCTCCTCCTTGTAGTCCTTTCCGTATTTACTGAGTAGGCAAAAAATATGGTATTCATACATATGAAGTCATGCAAAACATTTCCACATTAGCCATGCCCTCTCCCCTCCCCCTCTTAGAATTAAACAAATTTTTTTTAAACAAACATGTAAAGTCAATCAAAACAATTTCCACATTGGCCATGTCAAAAAAAATTATCTCATTCTTCACGTTTCATCATTAGGCCTTTGAAATTGTGGTTAGTCAGTATATTGTTAAGAGTTCCTAATTCTTTAAAAAATTGTTTACTATATTGCTTTCCTTGCATAAGTTCTTCTCTTAGTTCTGTTCTCTTAACATCAGATCATACAGGTTTTCTCAAATTTCTCTGACTCTATCCCCTTCATAATAGTATTCAATTACATTTGTATGTTCATATGTTTATAATTTTTTTATTCATTCCCCAGTTTAGGAGTACTACCACCGATTCCCTTTCTTTGCCACTTCAAAAGAGTATAAATATTTTTGTGCATCTAGGACTTGTTTTGCTTATGTAATGGTAATGGAATTAGAAGATCGCTTTGTATTGGAAAGCTGAAAGGTACTTAGCACCTAATTTCAAATTAAGCCTCTAAAGAAACCAGAGGTATGAATCCCTGTTGCTGACATAACAGGAAGGGACTGAACAGGGAAGAGCTGTACTGTATATAAGGAAGAGCACAAGCTGGACGCTCAGGACTTCTTGGGATAAGCGTCATGGAAGCAGGGCAGCTGCTGCTGGACTAAAGACTGGACTGAGAATTGAGAAGAACTGAGAAGAGGAATGAGAATTGAGAACTGAGACAGAATTTCTTGGAGCAAGCCACATGGAGGCAGGATAAAGTGATTTTGATTTTGAGAATGGAGCTTATGGTGCTAAGGATTTCAGAGGGCCAGCCAGAGCTGCTGAAGCTGCTGAGGACTTCTGAGGGCCAGCTGGAACTGCCAAAGACTGAGGAAGCATGACTGTGTTGCAAATGTTGTTGTGACTTTGTTAATGTGTATGAATTTTCTGGTGGCTTTGTTAGACCTTGTCTTCCCAGGAACAGAGACTGTCAAGGATTTGAGATGGACTGGACACTGTAAGCTCCACTGTGGAGCAGGAACTACATGGAGAGCTGGACAAGAAATTGGGAGTTGTCTGCCTTTGAATCCAGGTGACAATTAAGTGGATTCAGGTAGGAGCTACTTGTTTCCAATCAGGATGAAAAGACCTCTCCTGGATACTGAGTAGCGACTGATGAAATCGTAATTTCCTTGTGACCTTGGGGTGGATGGCTTTTGTACTTCCCAGTACTCCTTAAGAGGGTACTGAGTAATAACTGTTGAAGTTATAACTTAATTGCACCCCACGGGTGGAGAACTTTGACTTCGGTACTTTGTGACCCTTGAGGAGGCAAGCCTTTTTAAGGATGATTGAATGATTGAGTTACTAAATGATTGTACTTTGGTGAAAACTATGTGGCCATTTTAGTGATAAGTTGTTGAGTTGTGTCATGTTGAATGCTGTATTTTGATTTTCTGTGATAACATTGTGGATTCTGTACCTTGATTTTCTGTGAATGTTTTGTTCTGATTTGTTATTGAATAAATAGAGTTCACTATACTGTGTAATTAGAACTTGGAAAGCTGCTTATGTGTGGCTTTACAGCTTAGGACTTAGTCTTTTCTTGACCTACCCTCTCTCTAATTTCCCTTTATCCTTTCCCCCCTCATATTTCCCTGTTGAATGAAATGTATTTCTGCACTTAACTTTGTGTGTGTATGCATGTATGTATGTATGTATTCTTTAACAAGTTCAGACAAGAATGAGGTTGAAATGTCAGCTGCTCCTCCCACCCTTTCTTTGTATAAAGATCTACTTATGTAGTAGACATAATTATGCCTGGTATTCCTTCGCTGGTTATTTCTCTGCAGGCAGGACTGGATGCTGGTACTGAAATCCTGCTTTGCTCATGGGGTCTGAACCAAAATACTGTATGTAAAGTTACCTCTGAACTTGCTCATTTCTCAGTACAACTATGTGTCCATTCCCCACTATATCCCAGTTCCTTACACAGGTATACTAGCAACAGGAACCCTTGTACCATGTCTTTTTCTCATCCTGACCTAGTTCTGTGGATAGAGGGTAACAAAGCTGTTAATTGATACTTCACCCTGTGTCTGACTCCCTCCTCAATATCAGCAGACCTCTCTAAGTCTCCCTAAGGACTCACTGTGATAGATTTTCCTAGCAGAATTCAGTCTGGCTTATTTTCTAGGTCTGTTTGGAGGAGTTTTGTGGGCAGGAACTAGACTTCATTGTTTCATGCTGCTCTACCATCTTGACTCTGCTTCCTACAGAGTATGCCATTAAAGAGATGATTAGATTGAACGACTAGAAAAGAAAGTAGTAGTCACATAGAATCAGCATGGATTCATTACAAACAATTGTGTAAGATCAACCTGGTCTTTTTTGACAGCGTTACTATAAGACTATAGATTGGAAGGAATTCTGGAGACATAGTTTACCTAGATTTGAGGAAAGCATTTGGCACACTATCTCACACTGTCCTTATCCACAAAATGATAGATAAGAACTAGACAGAGATACAGTAAAGTGGATTTGGGAGCTGATTCAAGGGGGAGAGAGCCCAAAGTAGTCATTAATGAATTAGTGTTAACTTGGAAGCGTCTCTAGTGGAGTGTCCTAGGGATCTGTTCTTCGTAGTTTGGTCTTTAACATGTTAATTAATAATTTGGATGTGAGGCATAGATGGCATACTTAACAAAGTTGTAGATGATGAAATGCTGAGATTGAGCAAACGTTACTAGAGTCAGGATCCAAAACTCAACAGGTGGCTAGAGTGAGTGTTGGACTGAGTTTAATGAAATAAAATTTGCTAAGGAAAACTGTAAAATCTTACATTGGAGTTGAACAAATCAACTTTGCAAGTAAAAGATGAGAGAGGTGTGTCTAGGCAGCAGCTTATCTGAAGATCTAGGGAATTTAGTAGACTGCACACTCAGAATTCATTGCCCAAAAAGGCTTCATTAAGAGAAGGTGATGAGGTGACAGTTTCACTTTATTTTTCCCTGGTCAGATCACACCTAGAATATTGTGTTGGTTTTGGGACTTGACATTTTAGGGAGGAAGTTGCTAGATGCAGGAGGAGGGGGAAGGGGTGACCAGCATGGTGAAGGGTTTTGGGATCATGTCATGGAAGATCAGTTAAAGGAATTGGAGATATTTAGCCTGGAGAATAGAAAACCAAGGGAAACGGGAGATACACGGGATAAAACAGGGCGTAATAACTGTCTTCAGGTATTTGAAATGCTGTCATATGGAAGAGGGATTAAACTTATTCATATCCCCAAAAGTTGGAATCATGAGTAATGGGTAGAAGAGGCTTATTTAGCCTTCCAGTAAGAAAAACCTTCCTGACAATTTGAAACTTTCCAAAAAATGGAAAGTTGTTCAGCCATTCCCCAATTGATGGGCATCCCCTATATTTCCAGTTTTTTGCCACCACAAAGAGAGCTGCAATAAATATTTTTGTACATATGGATCCTTTTCCCACTTCTATGATCTCTTTGAGATACAACCCCAAAAGTGGTATTACTGGGTCAAAGGGTATGCAATTATTTTTAGCCTTTTGGGCATAGTTCCAGATTGCTCTCCAGAATGGTTGTATCTGTTTACAGCTGCACCAACAATGCCTTAGTGTTCCTTAGTGACTTTCTGAATTCTTACAGACACTTGTGAGCTGAAATTTTTTAGGGGGAACTTTGGGGTAAAAATGAATCTCCTTATTTTGTCCAGATTAGAAGTTTAGTAGCCACTTCACAGGCCTGATCCCAGTGCTTCTCAGCAGAGGAGCTTCGATCTGATCTCTTTCCAACTTGGACCATTTTGCTTCTCATTAGGCAACCTGGTGGCCTCCTGTTCCAGACTCACCATATTGGTGCTGGGCTAGTGTAGATACCTGATTGGCTTTTATAGCCCTGCTGCAGCTCAGAACTCCTGAGCAAAAGGGATCTACAAGCCTTATTCTTTCCTAGTAGTAGGTATTATAGATATTTAGCACCCTGTGCCTGGTTTTGAGTTGAAATTTGAATGTAGTTTCTCTCTCTCCAAAGCTTTATATTTTTCTTTCATTATACCTCATAGCTTGTGTAGCTGTCTTGAAAGATTTCCACAAAGATGCTCAGTGTGGAAGAGGTATAATGTTTTCTGCTTGACCCTGGAGAGCAGAATTAATATAAGTGGTGTAGTAGCGACTGGAAGGCAGTTTTCTGCTTCATGTAAGGAGAAACTTTCTAATAATTCGAACTGTCCAGAAATGGAATGATTTTCTTTGGGGAATAGCAAATTCTCGTTTATAGAGATTAGTGAAGTCTTTAAAAATGGGATTGGATGACAACTTGTTGGAGATGTCATAGATGGAATTCATGATTTGGACTAATTGATCTTTGGAGTTTCTTCCAACTCTAATGCTGTGAAAACATTATTAATACATGTCTGTGATCTTTCAAATCATTATTTGACTTCAAAACTGATCTCTACCCAAAGAGAAGAGGTGTGGCATAAACATTATTTCCTACTATTCAGTGTAATGTATTGACAATTTGAAAAAGAAAGATCAAGTTCCCTTGTGTTAGTGGATTCAGGATACTACATTTTCCCAGTCATCTACTTTTGCCATAAAAAGTGCAAGTTTTCGACTAGTTAAAGGAAGTGTTTTTTTCTTTCTCCTGATTTCTTTTGTGTTTCTTTTCACTTTGCTATTGACTGCCCCTTCCTTGTGATAGTCTTTCTCCTTTGCTTTCCTCATACTACTATACCATCCTAGTTGTACTGTGTTTCAGCAAACTGTAGCTCAGTTAAGTCTGCAGTAGAAAACTCCTTTTTCTTGTGCTATGCCAGTGCAGAAAACTCTAGTTATAAGGAAACTAGGGCCCCACCTTCATCCACCAATGAGCTGAAGACAATTAGAAAGTAGACTAGAGAACTTGACCAACTTTATTGACATTACTTCATTCTGTTGGTATGATTATGTGAGTTCTGAGATACTGGAGAAGTCTCAGAAATGTTCTTCTCTACAGCAAATTTGTTAACACTTAAATCCTAAAATAGACATTAATGTAAAAAGTCTCTCAATAACTGCGGCTTTTGAAGGCATAGGTTTGTTTTGTTATGTGTCAAGCAACTCAAGGTCTCTTTCATCCCTTTCAGATCTATTCTATGGTTCTTATATAATAAAGTATATGATTTATAAACCAGGACTCAATTAGATATATATGTTAGGTTGATGAGGTACAGTGGAAAAGAGCCCCGGGTTGGGAGCTAGATTAGCTAGGTTCAAATCCTTGCTCTGGTATTTAGTGCCTTTGTGACCTCAGGCAAGTTACTCAACCTCTTTGACTTTAGTTTCTTCTTTTGTAAAATAAGGGTATTGGAATAGATGACCTTTGAGCTTCCTTCAATATCTAGGTCTATGAACTCTAAAACTATGAAATAAGTGTTTATATAATCTTGAAGCATCTTTTTTTTAGGGACAACCCCTGTTAGCTTTTTATTTTTAATTTAAATTATATCGTTGGTATGTCTTCCATATTTTATTCAGCTCCTTTACTTTTGGTTGTATAAAATGTAAGAAATCGAGCAAGCAGGTAGTAAACTGATATAAGCTTCTAAAGCAGTGGTTCTAAGAATGCAATCAACAGACCATTATGGAGGTCCTCATAGTCAGTGATCTCTAAACTTTTTGCTCATATACCCATATTAGATAAAAAAATTTTTGCACATACCTCAATAGATATGTTTGTTTATAAGTTATATACATGTATTATTGTACTAATAATTGTATTCATCATAAAACAGAAAACAGAAATTAAAAAAAGATAAAAATGAAAATGATATTTGATCCTAGAGTCAGTAAGGAGCCACTGGAGTTACTGAATTAGGGAAGTGATGAGGTCAGAGCTGCATTTTAAGATAACTATTTTGGCAACAGTATGAAGGTTGGATTAGAGAGGAGAGGGATTTGAGGCAGTCAGGCAAATTAGGAAGCTGTTTCAGTAGTCAAAGGGGTAATGAGAGCCTGAACTAGAGTAATGACTGCATCAGCAGAGGAAATGAGACTGATACAGGCAGTGTTGTAGAGATAAAAAAGACAAAATTTGAGCATTGATTGGATATATGGGGTAAGTGGATATGAAGAAATTGAGGATGATTCTGAATTTGTGAACCTGGGTGACTGGCAGTATGGTGCTGTTGACAATAATAGGAAGTAATAAAATCTTTGCTAAAGATGACAAGGTATATATTTAATGTTCATCTCACGTGACTTATTCTACCCCACCAAAAATGGAAATGGGGGAAGCAGGTTGCTTGCCTGTCAGTGCTCTGGAGGCACAGAGCTTAAGCATACCTTTTGTAGCCTCAGAATTTTTTGGGTGGTAAGGACTGCATATGGTAGGGTTTAAAGATTTTCGCAACAGTATTTTGGTAGCTGTTTCTGTGGGTGCCCAGATAACAAATTGTAACTAATAGGGGTTGATTCCTGGCACAGAGGGATTGGGCGGTAGCCCCTACTTTGGAGATTACTGCCGTTGGTGATTGGAGTCCTCTTTGTATTATTGATATTTATAATATGTCATTTATGGTTTTTATTTTTGGTAGGAATTAATTTACAATATTATTCATTGTTTTATTCATAATAACACTGTATTTAATTGTGTTGAAGATTCTCTGATTGGCAAATGTAAGTGGGTAAAGTGAATAGTGGCAAGGGTTTTTTTTCTTTGCTGAAATGGTCTCTGATTAAAGTTTGAGAGCCACTGCTTTTGAAGAGTTATGAGGCATTTCAAAGCATTAAACAGAGTCTGAGTTACTGACCTTGTCATTATTTCCATATAGGTTAGATTCAATTACCTGATTTCAGAAGTTGGGTAAAGTAGTAATGGTTTGTTTTTTTTTTTTGAAAGGGGAAAGGCAAGGCAGTTGGGGTTAAGTGACTTGCCCAAAGTCACACAGCTAGTTAAAGTGTCAAGTGTCTGAGGTCCGATTTGAGCTCAGGTCATCCTGACTTCAGGGCTGGTGCTCTATTCAGTGGGCCACCTAGCTGCCCTGAGGGTGATAATTTTTTCCCCTCTTTTTATTAATTAACTTATTTTTAGTTTCCAACATTCCCTTCTGCAAGATTTTAAATTCCAGATTTTCTCCCCATCTGTCCCCTCCCCCCAACCCAAGACAGGGTGCATTCTGATTACCCCCATCCTCCAGTCTGTCCTCCCTTTTATTTATTCCCACCCCTTGCCCCCTTCCCTTATTCCCTTCCCTTCTATTTTCCTGTAGGGCAAGATAGATTTCTATACCCCATTGCCTGTTTATCTTATTTCCCAGTTGCATGTAAAAGCAATTTTTAGCATTCATTCTTAAAACTTTGAGTTCCACATTTTCTCCCTTCCTCCCTCAACATCCTTATTGAGAAGGCAAGCAGTTAGATACAGGTTATACATGTGTAGTCATGCAAGATACTTCCATATAGCAGTCATGTTTCGAAACACTATCCTGTCCCGCCCTCCATTTGTTCTATTCTCTCCTTTGACCAGTCTCTTCTAAAAAGTTTATTTCTGATTACCCCTTCCCCTAATCTGCCATTCCATCTATTATCTCCCCTCTCTTATCTCCTTCTACCCTGGTTTCCTTTGTAGGGTAAGATAGATTTCCATACCCAATTGAGTGTGTTTGTTATTCTCTCCGTAAGCCAAGATAATTTTTTTTTGGCTTTTTGGAGGGGAGAGGGCAGGGCAGTTGGGGTTAAATGACTTGCCCAAGATCACATGGCTAGTGAGTGTTAAGTGTCTGAGGCCAGATTTGAACTCTGGGCCCTACTGACTCCAAGGCCACTGCTCTATTCACTGCACCACCTAGCCTCCATTTGATACATTTTTAAAACATGTATAAAATCTTTTAAAAAATATACCTTGTCATCCACAGAATGTATAATACATAATATATTCAATTATACATATATATATGTATATATATATATATATATATATATATATATATAATATGGTCAATGAGAAAAAAACATACTCAGCATATTCTCCATTTTGGGATTTGTTAGGAATCATGTTTATAATGGTAGGCTTATTTTAGGGTTGGATAATTTTGCTGATCAGAAGGGGCAAAAGACAAAGATGAATGTGAGACTTGTTTATAAACAGCAAGAACAACAACAATAAAACAGTAAGAAAACAACTTGCATTGGCACTGTATATATCCAGGGCAGAAATTGGCCATAGTGCCTCATTTCATATATGCTCATTTGTATATGCATAACATGAGAACATAGTATATGGAAACTCTGAATTTCCAAACTGTTTTATGACTATTGGACACATATACCTTGCTTGGTTATGGTCCAGCTGGCAACGATGAGATTGGTTATTCATCAAATAAGCTGAAATGGATTCTTAACTTTCTCTCGTATGGCTCGTAGACCAGTAAGGCAGTCTGATAAAGCCTATAGACCCCTTCTCAGAATAATGTTTTTGAATGCATGATATCAAATACACAGAGTTACAAAGGAAACCAATTATATTGAAATACAGGTGTCAAAATATTTTTTTAAAAAAGTTCACAGCCTTAAGGTTAGGAACCCTTGAGCAAGAGGTCCTTATTGAGAGTTTCCAGCCTAGAACCAGAAAGGGTGGATCCAAGAAAATGCTGCATTGTTATGTGGAAGAGACCTGCTACTTAGAAGAGTTGGTTGGTGAAAGAGTAATACTTAATTGATTCCTAAAGCCTACTGGCTGGGAGGTAGAAACACCTTGGAGCCCAGCCTAGGAAGCAGAATTAGAGAAGTTTTTACGATCAAAGTTTTTCTGCTTTCTGAAAGAGAATATCACTACCCTGGGAGAGAAATAGCCTGGCCCAGCACAGACCAGCCTTGTAGCAGAGTAGTTAATCATAGTCAAGAACAGTTCAGCTTAGCAGGAGAACAGCTGGGCCAATAGAGACACTGCACTATCAGTGAACTTTGTAAGGACAGTTCCTGAGAAAGAAAGGGCATTTGAGTCTTGTAATTTTACAGTTATGCATTTTCCTTACCGTGTGGCTCTCCACATGTGGACCTCACTACCATGTACTTTAAATTTGTAACCACTCTTTGCCATAGACATTGGTAGGAGAATGTATTTCAGGTTTATGTATGGAATGTGAATCTGTTCTTGAGAGTCACAGTTGCTGAGGGCTCAGGAGCTACAGCTACAGTTTGGGGCATCCCAACCAATCAGCATGGGTACAAGTCAGGTGAAATAAGTCTAAAGAGAATGTGGGGAGGGTTGGACAACCAGCTGTATGTTGTTTTTCCAGCTTTGTTCATTCACAATGTCAGAGGATACCAGTATTTGCTAAGTGCCTAAATGGACTTATTCATTATAAGTGTGTATCAACATGGTGTATATATTCATTAACATTAGTGTAAAATTTTTGGGTAACAACCCCAGATAATATTAAACTAATCAAAACTTTTTGGTTAGAGAAAATAATTTTACTTCAGACTTATTTTAGCTTTGATATTTTAACCATCTTAGTTTTATTTCAGTCTTTTGCCTCAGCTGTTTTATAAGGGTTGGATTTGAAGTGGTTAAAGAGATCATAATGAGGAATAATGGAAGGTGCCATGAGAATATATATATTTCAGGAGTGTGACCCTTGAGAGTTCACTTCTTTGGGGCTTAAGTTTGCTTCAGTGTTCTGTTTCTGATTTGCATATGATAATGCAATTATTCATTTGCATATGAAGTGCTGATAAGAAAAAGAAAGAATGAAGGGAGTATATGCCACTTGTTGCTGAAGAGAAGATACCTGTGGGTGTATGTGATGCCATGCACGAGCAGCTTTCCAGAAGAATGCTACTGTGAACAGCTTTTAAGGTTCTGATTACACAGTATAGTGGACACTGTTCGTTAACAGATCAAAGGAAAACATTCACAGAAAATCAGGGTATTCACAATATTACAGCTTAGCACAGAAAATCACAATATAGTATTCACAACAGCTTATCGTTAAAATGGCCACATAGTTCTCACCATAGTAGCCACAGAGTTTTGAACAAAAAAACAATCATCTGGTATCGCTAAGGAGGTTTGCCTCCTTACTCAGTCATTCAGTCATCTCAGAGTACAGTAGTCAAAGTCTTCCACTCATGGGGTAGCTAAGTTAACTCAGTCTCTTATTCAGCAATCAGTTTCTAAGTATCATTAATCACTAAGTACAAATCATTAGAAAATACACAAACCCTCCACCCCTAGGTCACTAGTAAACTACAATTTCATCATTACTCAGTACCCATGGAGAGGTCTTTTCATCTTGACTTGGATCCAGTTCTCAGATTGCCTGGATCCCCTTCCGTGGTCCCAGATTCTACCTGAATTCACGAAACTGGATTCACCTGGGTTCAATGGCAGACAGCTCCCAGTTCCTTGTCCAGCTCTCCGGGTAGGTCCTGCTCCACACTGAAGTTCACAGGGTCCAGTCCATCTC
>JAQQSU010009986.1:0-12545 GCA_028627135.1 Pseudochirops cupreus | reverse complement strand
GAGGTTTTGGTTTGGGGCTCACTTTGAGAAGAGTTGTGTGATTTGGCCAGACGAGACTCTGGGCAGCCGTTGAGCCCCCCGGCTGTGAAAAGCCCAGATGTTGGTGCTTCCCTGTCTGGTAACTGACTAGGTAACTGATGTAATGGTCAGACGCTGGAAGGTCTGCTGATCTGTTTTTCTGTTTGTTGGTAACTTCTGTTTGTATTCTCTGAAGTTCAGGGTGCTGACTTTTTCCCCTGAACTAGGTAAATGGTATTTGATTGATTAAAGTAAGATTGTTAACCCATTTTGAGTTGCTTTCCTTTAGAAAAGCAGATCTAAGAACCTGTGCTAGTAGGCACCCTAGGTATGCTAGGGTGCTTGCTGATACAAGCAGTACTTAAAAATTTCAAAGCATGTACCTGAGAGCAGAAGTAAAAAAAAAAAAAAATCCATTGTTTTCACATCATTCTTTGCTTTAGAATTTCTAGGACAAAGGAAAATGAGATATTGGCCTGAGATATTTGGGATCTTGAGGGGAAGGATAGGGCTTTCTATTTAGAGTCAGGAAGATGCAGGTCTCAATCTTACCTCAGATACATACTAGTTGCTTTACTCTGGCAAATCACATAACCCCTTTATGCCTCAGTTTCCAAATCTGTAAAATGAAAGAGCTGTACCTCATGGCCTCTATGTACCCTTCCAGCTCTAAGGCCCCTGATCCTTTGATAATTTCCAGTATAAAGGGAAAAATGGGAAAGTAGTCTGATTGCCATACTTTTCCTGCCTCGCCATGAATTGCTCTGATGAGAGACTTGGATATTTGTAGTATTTTGCATCTTGTAGTATCCAGAGGATTTTATCAGTAATAACTAGCCTTCCCAAAATATCATTTTGGAAATATGTTTTCTGCATTGCTTCCTTCTTTCTCCTATCTTGCTGATTAATCACAAAATTACTTATTGGGAGATTCCCTTCCTGTCAGTATATAGCATAGTGGATAGTGCCTTGAACTTGGTTGAAAGAGGACTGTGATTTAATCCTTCTTCCGATATACATCAGTTGTATGATCTTGAGTAAGTCATTTAACATTTCTCATCTTCAGTTCATCTATAAAAGTAATAGCTAACTTATCTTGCAGATTTTCTATGAAAATCAAATAATGTATCTAATATTCTTGGCAAATTTTGAAAGACCAGAAGAATGTTTAATATTAT
The DNA here is from genome assembly GCA_028627135.1 of Pseudochirops cupreus. Lineage (NCBI taxonomy): Eukaryota > Metazoa > Chordata > Mammalia > Diprotodontia > Pseudocheiridae > Pseudochirops > Pseudochirops cupreus. The sequence continues at coordinate 11,349 of JAQQSU010009986.1, read as the reverse complement.
TGTCAACTTAATGTAGGAATTAGAATGAGTGACTTGATCAAATCCTTTGATTATTCTAGGAATATATTCTCAGCACTCATTCACAAGGCTGAACAACTAAACAGGAGCAGAGCTGGCCAGGGTACTCAGTTAAATATCACAAAGATTAAAGACCGAGAAGAAGATAAAAATGAAATGATAACTTGGGTGTTAACAGGAAGGCTCAGTTGAAGTTGAGGAGATCAGGGATACACTTAATCTTTAGGTAGGCTGGCCATGAAGTCCAGGTGGTTAGAGAGTCATCAAGAGTAGTGACCTTTCATTTTGGGTAGAAGTTGTACTCAACCTTAGTTTATAACAACTTCTGACAGTTGGTGGCATTGAACCTACAAGTATTAAGTACAGCCAGAAAATGTCAGAGTTCTGCAAGTGAATCCAGATCCTGATTAAGATCAGTGCAGAGAAACAGAGATTAACTCAGAGGCAGAGTCCCAGAGAATGGAGCTTTGGATCTGAGATTCATTGAGTACTTACAGATGTGGATAGTCTGTGTACTTGGCAAAGACTGACATAGCAGACAAACAGGAGATTTGGATCTGGAAGTGTTTTGAGCATGCCACAAAAGGATAAGCCTACTGTGTTCAATGAAGCATACAAATAAATCATTACCCCTCCCCCACAGACACACACACTCCCAAAAGTGACCTGGTCTTTTTAGACTTTTTCACCATAATCTCTAAGTGATAAAGTGACAAAGACTATGGTCATGTGATATAAGTAGGTAGATTTAGGGAACAATCTGCAGCTGTAAAATCCCATGATAATAATATATAGTCTAATCTGAGGTCTATTATCTCAAATAAATAAGCAAATTAATTAATTAATTGATTGAGAGTATGTGTGTTTGTAAGTATGTTTATATACACCTATTACATATACATATATATGTACATATATGTGCAATTATAGATCAATATAATTCTTTGTAATACTTTGCAATTTATGCATTTAGATGGAATTTGTAGGCTTTAGAAGACTGCGAAAAGTGTCCATGATTTAAAAAATAATAGGAAGTCTTTCCCAATACCTTTTAATTGTAGGACCTTCCCTCTTTTATGCTCCATCTGTCTATCTCTCTATCTCTCTATTATCTATCTATCTATCTAATTATCTATCTATCTATTTATCTTTTGCTTGTACATATTTGTTTGCCTGTTGCCTCTTCCATTACATTGTGAGTTCACTGGGGACAGGGGCAATCTTTTTCTATCCCTTAGAACAGTGCCTGGTATATATTAAGTGATTAATAAATCTTATTAACTGATTAACCAGAAAGCCCTGGACTAGACATTTGTCAGATTTATTAAAGAGGAATCAGGGAACCTCATCCCACCTCAGAAGGAGCTATATAGAGAGATGTGATGTTAGTGAACTATGCGAATTTTGTCGTTTTTGAATTGGAGGGTTATAACGCACAGCTAAAGACAACTCTACAAGCCTCAGGATGGAAGGAGATACCTAAACTCAGAGAAGGATATAGAAAGACTATAGTTTAAATGGAAACTGAAGCAAAACACGCTATCATTCTCTTTCATGTCTGGTTTTCCTTTTTTTTTTCTTTTCCCGGTGATCACTCATTGGTTATAACCCTTCTATATGACCAAACTATTGTACAATGTGAAAGTATTTGCAGATCCTATACATGATTGCATGCCATCATGGGGGGGGGGGAGGAGGGAGAGGAGAAAATCTGAAACTCAAATGATTGTGGAACTGAATCTTGTAAATTAAAAGTAAATAAGTAAATAAAAAAAATTTTAAAAAAAAGAATTGGAGGGTTATGGGCCAGGCAAATCAGTCTTTTGGATGGAATATAAGGTTTTTGGGGTGTCTGAGAAAGAATATCTAATGGGGCCAGAATCAAGATGATGGACTAAAGGCAGGAGTTCTCCTGAGTTCTTCCAAATTCATCTCCAAACAAAATTAAAATAATAACTCCAAATGAATTCTGCTGTGGCAGAACCAAGAAAAGAATGGAGTGAAACAATTTCCCAGCCCAAGAACACCTGGGAGGTTGGCAGGGAAATTCTCTCTCTCTCCCTGTGGTAAGAGTGAAGCACAGTCCAGAAGAATAAGTCAGTACCAGGACTTTGGGGTGATAGATCTGGTGATGGCAACTGTTTTTTGAGCTCTTAGCCCATAAATTGTAACGTGGCCAGACAACTGGTCAGAACGAGATTACAGGGTGTCCTTTGTTGGTATTGGGAACAGGACTCTGTTGCATTGCCTGTACAGGGTTCAAGGTCACAGTAATAGGACTAAGAGGAGCACTAGTAGGAGCAGGGACAATGGTCACAGTCCCAGGGCAGAAAAGACTTGTGATTGTTCATGGATCAGAGTACAGACCAGGAGAGTAGTGACCACATTCCTTTTTATATCACACTACCTTGGAAGAACAAAAAGCCCCAGAACTAACTCTAAAAATAGAAGCATGAAAAACCTGAAGCTTGGAACAGTGTCTTCTCCAGACTGGTTGCAGAGAACAACTTTAACATTAAGTTAAAAGTCAAGAAATAGGCTGAACAAATGACTCAGCAACAATAACAACAACAACAACAACAGCAACAACAACAAAGGATGTGCCCGTAGAAAGTAACTATGATGACAGGAGAGATCAAAACACAAATCCAGAAGACAACACAGTCAAAGTAGCACCATGCAAAACCTCAAAGAACCATGTTAACTGCTCTCAGACCATGGAAGAGCTGGAAAAAAATAAAAATGAAATAAGAGAGTTAAAGGAAAAATAAATGAGAAAGATAAAAGGGTATCACGAAAAATTCAACATCTTGAAAAAGGAGGCAAAAATATGGAAGAAAATATCTTAAAAAGTAAATAATAAATGGTAAATGGATGGTAAGAGAATGTCAGTTTGAGACTTGAGGGGGCCTGCTGTGCTTCAACATATACCGCAATAGGAATTTAGTCTATGGGACATTTTTTTCAGTATGTGGTTGTTCAGAATTTTCTTGACGACCACTACTGAGAGTTTTTCCCATCTCTTAAGTTTTCCTCTTCTGCTTTTGTATTGATTTAATCATTATCATATTTTCCTTTACATAAAGCCAAAATCCTTCCCCCCCCAAATATAATCCAATCATTGTTACTGGATCTACCCTCTGAGACCAAATTGGGCGTGTCAAAACTTCCTTCCGCATGTCAAGCTTTCACGTAAGTAAAGATAATCGTGTTATATATCTCAGATATTTTCTTCCCTTGTCTGAATAATTCAATCAGTCTTTATATATTGTGATTTGGAAGGATTTTTTTTATTTTGAGGTACATTCTGTATACTACCTAAAATGTCGTACCCACAAGCAACTCATCAATCAATCAGCAACTATTTTACATAATTAAATAATTTGAGAATTTGAAGGTATCCAAGTTAATGTCTAGTCTGAATCATATATAAAAATAATCCCCACTCTAATCTACCTGAGAAGTGGTTTTCAATATACTGCTTGAGCATAATTGAGGAAGTAGAATTTATCGACATTTTTTTTTTTGGTATAACCAATCTAATTGTTAGGAAGTATATGCTGACATTAACTCTAAATATATTCCTTTGCAACTTCCACCCCCTGCTCCCAATTATGCTATCTGTGGAAAAAGAGAACAGATCTAACCCTTCCTCCAAAAGCCAGCCCTTCAGATTTTTGAAGACAACAACTATATTCCACTCACTCACCCGTGTATCTTTCATTGTCCTTATTAAGTTCCTTCAACTGATTCTCATATAGAAAAGACTTAAAGCCTTTCAATAATATGGTTTCTCTCTCTCATTAATCTTTGTCCTTCTTAAAAGAGGGTGTCTAGAACCAAAACCAGTACTCTAGATGACTTCTAATAAGGGAAGAATAGGATTTCCATAGGAAACCTCATATCATTTTGCCATTGGAATCCTAATAAGTACCTTTAGAGCTGGTCATCCAACAAGTTTTGTATCAATGTAATTGTATCAAGCCTTATCAAATAAAGGATATTAGGCAGATCTAGAGCAATGGTTCTTTCACTTCAGGGCCAGAGATATAATTCAGGTGGTTCATGAAAATAGATGGGAAAAAAGAAAGATCTTTGATCCCTTTTATTTTAAATTTAGTATTTCCTTTCATTATTTAAGACATGTTTCAGTGCAGAGGTCCATAGACTTCACCAGACTGTCAAAGGGGTACATTACACACACACACACACACACACACACACACACACACACACACACACGCACACACACACATTAACAATCACTGGTGCAGTGTGATTTGCTTTTATTGAAGCCATGCACTGTCGTTGACAGTTTTTTCTCTTGCTAGGATTTCATGAGCTGTCCCTTTACAGATATCTTTAAAACTCTGATATGAAACAATTTTAGTGGAATCTAGTTTGCAGATTTCATTATCTTCATTTTTTGAAAATTAGTCATTTGTCCTTCTCTAATTATGAAGTACATCCCATCTTTTCCAGGAGCTGTACAAAATCATTGATCTTAGTCCAGAAAAAAATAATCTTCCATTTCAATATCCAGGATGTAGTTCATCTGAGTCAGGCGACTTGAATTCATTGAGGATAGTTAGGTGCTTTCTTATAAACTTCTTGTTTTCTGGGGCATTAACACTTTACTAACCATAGCCCCTCTCCCTTTTTATCTCCAATAGCCATTCACTTTGCCAGAGAAAACAAAATACAAATAAATATCGAGTGTTTCTGTTCTCCTTAGGGATCATACCAATTGTCTGAGCTGAGGTTCTGTGCTTCCTCTCATCCTCTTCCTTTACTTAAAAGGTGACTGTGAATGACTCAGGTCAAGATAAAAGCTTTTTATTCAAGTCCTTGTCTGTTGTACCCCCCTGTTTATCCTGAAGGATTTTGTCAAAAGACTTACTGAAATGGTTTAGATCTCAGACCTTCAATGCTAGTACTTAACTAAACAACACCGTATGACATTTCTATGACTCTGTATAGGAGATATGCTACCCTTAAAGGATCAGCCTAGTCAAACCAGATATTCAATGTTTCTCTTCTGTACAAAAAGAAAAGTTAACTGTAGGAGACCTAGGAATTACAAGACATTTTATTTTATATGCTTTGATGAGCTGCAGTTGCTAGGAGACTATCTTTTTCTCCGTTTTTCCATGAAGTCACCCAACATTGTAATATTAAACAAAAGAATTTAACAATCCATTGCGGCAGATATACTTGTGTAAATTGTCATAATGGAAAAAGTGCTATTTAAAATCTCATTCAGAACTTATGAACAGTGTGATCCTGGGCAAGTCACATCGTTTCCAACTGTCAGTCCCCTTATGTGTAAAATAATGTTGCCTATCTAATAGCATTCTTGATGATCAGATTGAATAAATCATGTTGAATATTTTGACAACATGAAACTGCTATATAAATATAGCAATTGTTATTGACAATGACTTCTGGTATATCAAGTTCTTTCACAATTACTTTATCTTATTGATTGAAGAAAAAACATGTCTTTCACTGATCTGATAGACCACTTGAGGGGCACAATTCAGTCACATAAAGGGATAGGTCACAGATGAAAGACTACAGACACAAGGCAAAACTATACTTTCTTTATACTTGAATTGAGAATGAGCTGTGATCCCAGTCACATGATTTAAAATATCTATTTATAAAGGTTTCCCAGAAGAACCTGTAGTAAGATACGGTGTCCTCCAAAACTTCATACTCCTTTATTTTTTCCTCTTCTGATGACAGTTTTATGACTCCCAATAAAGCAAAACAGAATAACCACTCCCCCCGCCAAATAACTCTTTTCTAACCCATTCACTCCTTTGCTCTATCCCTTCTGCAGCTGATTCCAATGACCATTGAAGGCTTCTAAAGTCACATACATGGTTCATGTTGAAAGAAATTTTTGTCATAGAGACAGAATTGCTATGAACACCATTCATGATCCATTGATCTTTAATATCAAGCTCATGAAATTCTTAAAACAGTCAACAACTTATATAAGTGTGAGTGTCACACTTTTTAAAGATGAAAGCTTATGGAAAACATAGTCTTTCTATTTTGCTTTCCTTTATGCTTTCCTCCCTCCCCCTTCCCTCTTCTGTACTTCTCTTCCCTTTTCTTCCATTACCATGACATACTTTTGAATATTCTCTCTCCCAGCCAAACTGTGTCATGAACTCTCAACCCAATATTTTAAACCGTTCTCCTCTAGGGATTTACAAGAATCTTCCCTTGGCTATGATGCACCATTGTCTGGTTCTCATATTCTTTTTTTTTTTTTTTTGCTTCTTGGAAGGGGGAAGGCAGGGCAATTGGGGTTAAGTGACTTGCCCAAGGTCACACAGTAAGTGTTAAGTGTCTGAGGCTGGTTTTGAACTCAGGTCCTTCAGACTCCAGGGCTGGTTCTTTGTTCACTGCACCACCTAGCTGCCCCTGGCTCTCATATTTCTAATCATTCCTTAAGAGCCAATTAAGGTTCTACTGTATCTATTTAACCTTCTCTCACACCCGCAAGCAACCATTCACTAGGACATCAGCCATTCCCAGAGCATATATCCTGATTTCTAAGTTTATGTGGTGGTCAAGGTCTCACATTATTCTCTTGCTTTCCAGAGGCAAAACTCACTCTCTGCTTTCTGTGTCTCTGAAAATGTTTTTTCTCTTGTCTGGAAAGTCTTTTATTCTCCTTTTCAAATCATTCCCGTTCTCTAAGGGCGATAACTCAAATATCCCTAAATAGTAAGCAACCTTTTGCTCAGACCTAAATTGTTTCTATGTCTCTACTATGCTTATCATGAAATGTTGTCCATTCAAGTATTCTGCACTCATGTGTTAGCCCCCTGCTCAGTTGTAAGCTCCATGGAGACAGGGACCATCCCTTATCTAAACTGGATATTTTCACTAGATCCTACTAACAAAATTACTGCTCAGTATACCACCATCAAGTGAATAAACAAATAATGACTCTAGAACATCTCTTCCTTGTTCTGTTATAAACAAACAACAAGAAAAAGAATGAATATTCCTTGGTTTTCACACATATGGAATACTGGTGTAAGTGGAGGTTATCTCCACATGGAAGAAACTGGGTAGTCTGATTATTGCAATGCATGATAACATTTAATGGAACTTCTCCTGTTCTCTGATTTAGAAATGCTGACTCATTTAGATGTTGATGCCAACTGGTTAACTAGATATCTAACTCAAGTTATTTTTTCCTATGATAGTGTTTAAGAAGAGGGTCTTTCTGTAAAGCCTCTAGTTAGATGGAAATGTGTGTCCTCCTTACGCAAGATTCACATGTATCCTGTGAATACAGATCTCTGTTCTTTGCCTCTTCATTTATTGTTTCCTATTTGAGGTGAAGGAGATTCAAAATGTCTATAATCTTATAGTTATTAAAAGTGATGATAGCGGTAATCCAGAATTTAGGGAGATTGAATCCATATTGAAATGAAGCAGAACAGGAGCAAAGATGTAGATTTATTCATGCATTGGCCATGCCACATTTAGAAGTGAATATGGCAGGGCAAATGTAATGTAGAACACATTATATTTGAATCCACTGACACTAGGGACCAATGTGTTATAGAGAAGTGTATTTTCCCAAGTTTGGGGGTAGGGGAGATGTGTGTGCTTCTGTTCCTATATTTTCAAAGTAAATATACCTTTGTAAAAGCTAATTGGTGTTAATAGGTTAAATCAAACTAGACCACTAATAACTGGCAATTAACTTTGGGGAGAAGAGATTGGAATGAGAGCTTAAGCCTATATAATTAGGAAAAAAAAAAACATTCCTTATCTATCAGAGGTATTTTTAAGATCCTTAATAGAGAGATGTATCCAGCCACACTCTGAGTATTATGCTACAAACTGAAAACATCTTATTTCAGTATCTCATGAAATAAATTTGAACTGATAAATTACAGAGAGAGAAAAGTAAAGTTTAAGCAACAAAATGGCACAGTTGACCCTTGTCAAAAGTTCAAAGTATTCTTAAATACAGATTTATTCACTAAATCTTGAGGCATGACAACCGTACAAGCATACTCATTAAAAAACAATATTTAGAATAAAATTTTAAAAAGTTATTCCACATGTTTAAATCTATTACATGATTAATCTCATATGAGGTCCTATCAGTTGATAGCCTGCAATGATGTCCAATGACCAGCTTCTAGTCTAGATTTGATAAGTTGGGGGACCAACTGAATGACCCAGTGTCTTTAGCCCTCAATTTGTTGAGCTATAAAAGGAGAGTATTGGAGTAGGTGATTTTTAACATGCCTTAGTTTTTTAAAAAATGGAAAAAAAATGAAGACTATCTCTTCAATCAAACAGCCAAGATCTATTTATTAAACAGCTATTGTGTTTCAGGTATTTTGTTGAGGTCTAGTGATACAAAGATAAAAAAAGAAAAAGAAACACCTCCTGATCTCAAAAAGCTTGCATTCTGTTGAGAGAAATGACATGTATATATGTATAAGCATATATAAAAATAAAAACAAGGTAATTTGGAGGGGCAGGCAGCAAATGGAGTATTGGGGGGGGGAAGCTCCATGAAGAAGGTAGGGATTGAATTGCATTTTGGTGGATGCTAGGGACTATAGCACAGTCATGTTACATATCATTAAAGGAACTAAGTTGACCTGATTTTCAAGTGAAGAAAGGCAATTAAAATCTCCAGAATATCCCCTGGGTTTCTTTTCAGACATTTCAGGATTGGATGAACTCATGCATTGGACCTCAAACCTTTCCAGGGTGATTTGGATGATGCCTTTGCTTTTTCTTCTAGCTCCATTATTCCTTCTATAAAACCAAGAATCTAGAATCAATTCCATATTTCCTTATTGTCCTCCCCATCACCTTCTTATTTCTTTCTTTTGAAGAACTGATTGAGGATAATAGAGTTTAAGAAAAGGCAGTGGACTCATAAAATGGGAGAAGGTCATGAAAAATTCACAGAATGGAACTTGATTGAGCCTCTCCAACTCTTCACCATATCCCTCCATTTCCCCTCTAATACTTTTTTGTCCTGATATTACTTTTCCACACCATCCACCCACTAAGTACCTCTTTCTCACTTCCTTAACCAGGCTTTGTGGTTGGGGCAAATGTTCTTGTCTCCCATTTTATTATTTTCCTTTCCAATAGATCCAAATTTATTTTTGCATGTGGGCTTTTTAATCTCCCAGTTCAGCATTGTAAGTCAACCACAGTTGATAGCCTACCCTAATTTATAGTCCTGGATACTGTCCAGAAATCTCTGATGATTAGTACTCCAAAGAAAACAAGCCAATAGCTTTACTTTGAAATGTTGAGAAATTAGCATTAAAGAACAGAAATGTACACAGGCCCTAGCATAAAGGTAGGACAGGAAGGTGTGTCTCTGGGCTATTTATCTCCTATTCATTAGGCAAGCCATGGTGGTAATGTAAAGTCAGCTGTGAGCTCTTGAATTTACATGTGCACTGTCTCATTCCTTTGACTATCTCTTGATTCCTTGGAAAAGAAATATTCCCTGTTCTCAGTGTTTTATTGTCTCAGTAAAATGGGATTTTAAAATCCAGGAAACTTGTTCCCAAGGCATACTTCTTTTAGTTTGCTCTACTCAGGCAAAGTGAAATAGATTCTTTGGCAAAACTTTGGAAATGATCAGAATGAACAAGAAAAGGAGGGTAGTTCTAATGTGATGTGTTACTAAGCAAAGAACTTAGTGTCTTGCTCACATTTTTTCCTTAATAGTATTTTCTAATTACATGTAAAGATAGCTTTCAACATTCATTTAAAAAAAAATTGAGTTCCAAATGATTCTCTCAACCTTCTTTACCTCTCCCTTCCCCAAAATGGCAAGCGATCTGATGTAGGTTGTACATGTACAATACTGTTACATGTACTTCCACATTAATAAATGTTGTGAAAGAAGAATCAGAACAACAGTGAAAATTTATGAGAAAGAAAAAAAAAGGTGAAAATACTATCCTTCAATCTGCATTCAGATTTCATAGCTTTTTCTCTGCATGTGGTTAGCATTTTCTATCGTAAGTCTTTTGGAATTATTTTGGATCATTGTATCCCTGAAACTTGCTAAGTCTATCACAGTTAATTTTCACACAGTGTTGCTCTTGCTGTGTGCGATGTTCTGGTTTTGCTCACTTCAATAAGCATCAGATCATGTAAGTCTTTCCAGTAGTTTTTTTTTCTAGAATATGCCTTCTTATCATTTTTATGGAATATTAATATTACATTGCATTGACATACCACAATTTGTTCAGTCATTCACCAATTGATGAGCATCCCTTCAATTCCCAATTCTTTGCCACACAAAAAAATGAGTGAGTACAAATATTTTTGTACATGTGGGTCCTTTTAACTTTTTAAATAATCTTTTCAGAAACAGACCTAGTAGTGCCATTGCTGGATCAAAGGGTATACACAAATTTATAGCCCTTTGGGAAGAGTTCCAAATTGCTTTCCAGAATGATTAGGTCAGTTCACAACTACACCAAAAATACTTTAGTGTTCCAATTCCCCCCATCTTCTCCAACATTTATCATTTTCCTTTTCTGACACGTTAGCCAATCTGATAGGTGTGAGGTGGTGCCTCAGAGTTGTTTTAATTCGCATTTCTTTAGTCAAAAGTGCTTTAGAACATTTTCCCATATAGCTTTAATTTCTTCATCAGAAAATTGCCTGTTCATATCCTTTGATCAATTATCAATTAGGGAATGACTTGTATTCTTATAAGTTTGACTCAGTTCTCTATATATATTATAATTATTTGACCAGATGGGGGGGGGCGGAGCCAAGATGGCTGCATAGCAGCAGCAACAAATCGCAGCTCTCACATAGCCACCCCCAAATACCCATAAAATAGGACTCTAAATCAATCCTAGAACTCCTAAACGCACACAAAGATACTTCCCACTAAAGTCAGCTCAGCTACCAGGAACCATATCAGCACTGGGAACCCAAAGCAGCCTGGCCTGAAGCCAGGGCTGTGCCCTGGGGGCGGCTGGACGGAAGGAGCTGAGGAGCTTCAGGTGAGCGGATTAGCAGCAACTGTGAATGGGAATTGTGAAAGGGGGAGATAAGCAGTCTGGCCAGAAGGCCTCCAGAGTGTAAAAGCGAAAGGCAGAGGTTTTGCACCCGCCTCGGCGTTGCAGCTTCCTGCCCCGGCCTGCAGGCAGCAGGGGGACTGAGCGATTGTTCTCAGGCCAGGGCTCTCCCGTTGAGGGGCCTGGACAGATCGCCGTCTTGGGCCCCAGTCTTGGAGTCCTCACTATCCAGTCAGCAGGAGGTATATAGGAAGAGTTCCCAGCCTCT
>JAQQSU010009985.1:0-12545 GCA_028627135.1 Pseudochirops cupreus | reverse complement strand
GAGGAAAAGGATAATTGTTACATTGGAGGGGAAGAATAGGAAGGCAAAAGGGAAAGGGTCAACTTTACTCTCATTGAACTTGGCTTAGGGAAGGAATGACATAAACTCTAAACTGGGTATCTTGCCACACAGGAGAGTAAGGGGGATGGGGATGAGAGGTAGGATGACAAAGGGGAGGGCAGGGTGGGGGGGAGGGTTGTTGGAAGTACATGCTTCTATAAAAGGACAGGGACAGGGACAAGGTAGAGAATACAACAAGGTGGAGTGGGATAGGAAGGAGGGACATATAATCAGTCTCTTCCAATATGTTCACTGTGGAGATGTTCTGTGTAATTACACATGTACAGCCTGTATTTAATTACTTGTCCTTCCAGTGCGGGTGGGTGACAAGGGAGGAAGGGAAAGAATCTAGAATTTTAAGTTCTATAATCAAATGTTAAATATATATATATATATAATTATTATTACCATTATTATTATTATTATTAATAACTACATCCAACTGGGAATCAAGATACACAGGCACTGTGGTAGGGAGATCCATTCTGCCCTAACAGAAAGTCAGAGGGGCGAGGGGGAGGACACAAGAGAGAGCAGATTGGGTGAGGGGTTATACAGTGGGATGGCTGTTTTAAGATGTTGGGTATGGGAAAGATGGGGAGAAAATTTGTAACTGAATATCTCATGGAAATGAATGATATAAACAAGAAAATAAATTAATTAATTTAAAAAAAGAAAAAAAAAGAAAATATCATCCCTTCCTATTAAATTGATCCTGTGTCCTCTATGTACACATATATACACATGCTCACATATGTATTCATATGCATATATGTATATATATATATATATATACACATACACACATATATATATATACCCTCCAATATGGACATATATGAATGTATACATATTTTCCCCTGGAGCATTATACTCAGTTTTGCTGGGTGTGTGATTCTTGGTTTTGATCCTAGCTCCTTTGATCGCCAGGATATCATACTCCAGGCCCTTTGATCCCTTAATGGAGAAGCTGCTAGATCCTGGGTTATCCAGATTGTGTTTCGACAGTATTCAAATTGTTTCTTCTTGGCAGCTTGTGATATTTTCTCTTTGATCTGGGAACTCCAAAACCTGGCTATAACATTCCTAGGAATTTTCTTTTTGGGATCTTTTTTAAGAGGTGATTGGTGAATTCTTTCAAGTTCTAATTTGCCCTCTGGTTCTAAAATATCAGGGCAATTTTCCTTGAGAATTTCTTGAAGGATGCTTCCTAGGTTCTTTTTCTGATCATAGCTTTCAGGTAGTCCAATGATTTTTTAAAATGTCTCTCCTGGATCTGTTTTCCAGGTCAGTGGTTTCTTCCAAGGAGATATTTCACATTGCCTTCTATTTTTTCATTTGTTTGGATCTGTTTAATAGTATCTTGATTTCTCATCAAGTCATTTGCTTCCATTTACTCCACTCTTAACTCGGAAGGAATTATTCTCCTCAGTGAGCTTTTGAGATTCTTTTTCCATCTGGCAAATTCGACTTTTTAAGGCGTTCTTCTCCTCATTGGCTTTTTGGGCCTCTTTTGCCATTTGAGTTAATCTATTTTTAAGTTGTTATTTTCTTCAGTCAGGTTGTGGACTCTCTTTTTCATGATTTTCTTGCATCATTCTCATTTCTCTTCCCAATTTTTCCTCCACTTCTCTTATTTGGTTTTCAAAATTCTTCTTCAGCTCTTCTATGGCCTGTAACTAGCTTACATTTTTCTTCAAAGCTTTTGGTACAGGAGTTCTGACTGTGTTGTCTTCCTCCCATTCCATGCTTTGATCCTTTTTGTCCCCAAAAAAGGAATCTAAAGTTGGATTGCTGAGCTTAGTTTGCTTCCTTTGACTGCTCATGTTGCCAGTCAATTAATTTGATTTTTGAGCCACAATAGAACTGTTCTTTCAGAGGGGAGAGCTTTGTCTCAAATCACTGGGGTTCTTGCAGCTGCTGAAGGTATTAGGAGGCACACTGCAGCCTGCACCAGCTTAGGCTCACTGAAAATGCACCTCAGGACCAATATCCAAGGCTGTGATCCTGATCCAGGCCAGTTAAGGCAAGAGCACTTAGCCTCTGAATGATGGCTGGGGGTGGATGGCTGGACCTGCTTTTCTCCCCCAAATTTAGCTGAGTTCCACTGACCTTTCACTTTGTCCTTGTTTCTTATGGGCTAATAATTCTGGAAACTGTCACAGCTGCTGGTGATCCAATCTCTGGAGTCCTCCAGCTGTGGCTTGTCCTGACCACCCTGGGGCTAAGCCATGGTTTCAGGCCAGGCTGGACTCCCACCACTCTGTGATGAGCCCTTCCCATACTGCCCGTGGGGCTGACCCCAGCAGCAGATTTGTTTTTCTGTAATTTTCTGCATTCTGGAGCTCTAAAATTTTTGAGAGTCATATTTTATAAGTATTCGAGGTGGTTATGGTGGGAGCTGTGGAGTTCTCCTGCTTCTACACTGCCATCTTGACTCTGTCCCCCTAATTTATACCTTTTATACCCAGACAAAATTAATCATAAAACAAACAAGAAAAAACTTTAAAAATTTTTGAAGATATTAAGTATGATAAATCTCAAGAGAACATTGAATGGGAATTCAAAGAAGGGTACTTTTTTGCTAATTATACATGGCACCTTTACAAAAATTGACTATGTATTGTTACACAAATACCTCATGAATAAATTCAGAAAAGCAGAAATATTAAATCATCATTTTTAGGTTCTAATGCAATAAACATTTCACACAATAAAGGTCCTTTGAAGCATTAGATTAAAATTTAATTTGGAGCTAAATACTTTAAAACTAAAGAATGAGTAAGTCAAAGATGAAGAATTAGGAGTAGCCACCCAGCTGAATTTTCCTAACATTCTCCTCAAAGACAAAACACAACAAAAACCTTAAAATAGCATCATTATATTATACTGAGCAAAGTTAAGCATAATTTTGAAAGGAAAAAAAATGAACATTTCATCAACTGTCAGTCTTTCAGGATACTGTTAAAAAAAACAAACAAACAAAACCTCCAAACTCAATAGAATATTTGACATACAAGAGACAAGAGAAATACAAGGTACGTACCAATGACCAATTACAATGGACTGAGTAAGGACAGGATGTTTACCTTTTGTGTACCAAAATTGTAAAACCTATCTCTAAGATTCTTACTAGTAATTAGGTAGCTTATAAGAAAGATTGGGGTAGACCTGAATATGATATGACTATAAAAAATAAAACAATTCAAGACTAGGTAAAACAGTAATTATCTCATACAAATGAAGTGCAAGAGGAAGAACCAATAAAGAAGAATTAGATAGGGGAGGGGGACTATTAGTTCTGCAAACCTATTTTCGTCAAGAATGAGTTTAAAAGGGGAAAATTCATAAACATCTAGAAGAGTAGAAATGTCTTTTAAATTAAAAAAAAAAGAAATAAAATTCTATGGTAAAAGGGAAGGGAGAGAGGATAAATGAGGAATCTTTAGAGTGGAGATGAGGTAGCAGATTAAAAGGAGATAAAGAAGGGTGTTTTGATTTAGGGGAATGGGAGGTTAAGGGAAGGGTTGCTGGAGAGGGGTAGGTTAAGCAATAGGAGGGCAAAGTAACAGGTAGAAGTGAAGCAGAGGAGTTAGGAGAGCTAGAAAATAAGAAAAGTACACCAACATAAAAACAAGATTAAGAGGAGAATCTCTTAGGGAAAGAACATGTTAATGTCTGCATGTATGTGTATATATGTATATGTGTAGGTATATATCAATACAGTTAGGGGTAAGGAGCAGGGTAAAAAGAACAAAGTAAAAAGGGTACCGCAGAGAACCAAACAAAACCCACAAGGAAGCAAAGAAAAGATGGATAGTTTTCAACCTAATGTATAGTATTTAATATATAGGCTTTGTTGAAACGATGTTATTGTATATATTTTGAATCCTCTCCTATGTTCTGCTGTGCATATGACTTTTTTCTTTTCTAACTTTATATAAATCTAAAGTTCTTTTTCTTATTATATATTTAAGTTTTAGTATTTGTTTAAAATTTAAAAAAAATTGAAAGAAAAGAAAATTTGATATTCAAATAGAAGACTTAAGAGAATCTTAAAAAAGATTAACATGGGACGGCTGGGTGGCGCAGTGAGTGGAGTGCCGGCCCTGGAGTCAGGAGGACCCGAGTTCGGATTCAGCCTCAGGCACTTGACACTTGCTGGCCGTGTGACCTTGGGCAGGTTGCTTGGCCCCAGTTGCCCTGCCTTCCCTCCTCCAAAAAGAAAAAAGAAAGAAAAAAAGATTAATATGAAAGAGTAATCAATCATAAAGTAATCAATAAAGTTAAACTATTTATAGTGTTATATTGGAAGAGGATACATGTAACTCCTAAGAACTTTATCATTATCAGGATAGTCAAAAGGTATTTATATAGGCAAAAGGCATGGGTGTAAGTTGAAATGAAGAAGAAGGAGGAGAAGGAGGAAGAGGAAGAGGAGGAGAAGGAGGAAGAGCAGACAGAGGAGGAGGAAGAAGAAGAGGAGAAGGAGGAGGAGGAGGAGGAGGAGGAGGAGGATATTGTAATCCTGTGCAGAAATAAAAACTTGATCAGTTTGTGTAAACTCAGTCATTGGTTTTGATTCCATTGACACATTAGGGTATAAAACCCTAGGTGAAAGGACTAAGTATCCATTCAGAATTGTATATCTTATTTCTATATGTGTTATGACAACAGATCACAGCATGACTCAAACAGTCTACATGTTTCATCATGCAATATGTTAATGATTAATGTTTATATTTTCAGTCATGTGACCTCAGATAGTACTACACTAATTAGTTCATGTGTTTATGTGACCCAAATGTGCCCCACATCTCTTTCATGTTTGTTCTTTTTCACCAAGCAGTTTGCAGAAATCTTAAATACGATCTTATTCCTATTGTAAAAGGTGGATTCAATGAGTCCTGAGGGGTTGGAGTTGTTCTGCAGTAAAGAATGGCAATAAGGAGACCTGTTTTCTAGTCCTCCCTGTTATCACTAGGGCTTTAAAGAGAAAAAAAAAGCTTCACTTTTATGTGCTCTAATTATCTTACCTATAAATTTTTAAAAAGGGGGAACTGAAGTAAATGATCTCTCAAATTCTCTTCCTATCTAGTTCTTATTTCTATTTAATATAGACATTCTAGTATATATTACGAGGGTTAAGGATAAATAATTCTTCAATTAACAGAGCCACCTAGTGAAGTTAAGAGGAACAACTGTGTCTAAATAGACATTACTAACACCACAGAATGATGGAGCTATGAAAGGGTCTTTAGAAATTAATTTATCCAATCAAGGGATCATGAGGACCTAGGAAGAAAAAATATCTTACCCAATGCAGCAGGCTCCATTCCAGGTTCAAAAGCTGAGAGAATAGAACATGGATGTATGGTCCTCTACCGTCTCTCTACAGAGCATACCTTTAAAGTTGTGGTCCATCCACGGTTAACTAATGATGATTCATAAGCATATTTCTGTCATGCCCTTCATCCTTCCCTATTTCAGGCGGTATTCCCAAATAGATCTTCAGCTCCCATATTAGGGAGAGCTGAGCCTCCCTCCCAATAACCCTGACCATGCTTCACAAACATCATCCTTGGCAGATGGCCCTATCTAGTAGATGGCTTTCTCTAGCCTTTTCTAGCAGGTCAGGTAGGCATTCTAGTAGGCCATCTGCCCGCTGCAGAGCGTCACACTTCTAGACTTTCTCTGACTACCCCCCTTGCCCCTTGCAAGCTTTTCCTAGCCAGGTTTCCTCACTCTACTCCTTTTGTCCTGTGAATCAATAAACTTTTGTAAATCTACTAAAAGACAAAAAAACAAAAACAAAAAAAACAAACATCATCCTTGCATATCATTACTTTAAATCATTCCATTTTGTACTTTCAACCCCTAATCAAAAACTGACTAAAAGAAGCAAGTGCATTATACTAAGACATGCCATACAACAAAATGAATGATATATTGGTGGGAAAATAGTACAGCAGATAATGCTTTCAGGTAAAAAGTGTTGGGGTTTTTGTTTGTTGGTTTCACGTAATAAAATAAACTTTTGTAGACAGTGGATTAATGCTTATTAGAGCAATGGAGTCTCAGTGTCACTGATTTTGTTCATACATATTAAAAAAATACATATATCACTATAGTTTGCTTGCCATCATACTTCAGTTCCCAATGAATTCTTTGTTACTAGCAAGATTTACAAACTTCTTATAACATTCCATCTTTTTAATTTTTTTAATGACTCCTCTAATTCTGGAGCAGTTAAGTGGCATAGTGGATAGAGTGCCAGGCCTAAAATCAGAAGACCTGAATTCAAATGTGGCCTCCGACACTGACTAGCTGTGTGACCCTCTCAGCTCCTCATCTGTAAAATAAGCTGGAGAAGGAAATGTCAAACTACTCCAGTATCTTTTCCATGAAAACACCACATGTGATCACAAAGAGCTGGACATGCTTAGAAAATACATTTTCTTACTTAACATTACTAGTAATTCAAATCTATTTCTGCATTTAAAATTAATTTTTTTAGAAAAAAACTTTTTTCTACTGAACATTGTATGTAAACTTGGAACTCAAAGATGTCTTACAGATAATAATGTAGAAATTTTTCTCCCATAGGAGAGTGAGTAATTGTAATGAGAAATAGGACTACCTCTACATTGTCTTTTCAACTTTCACATTTTATACCTTTAAAGAACAGATAGACAAAGACCAGCTGATGCCAAACTATTGAAATTAAATGTGTCATTGAGACTTGGTTTCCCTTTTCTCTGACACTTTCCTTTGCCTTCTTTTACCACTTCTCATTTCTTTAATCACCAGATTCTCCCCAGATTATGCTTCTTTAATGGACTAACCCAAGTCATCTCATTTTAATCCTAAATAGTTCTCTCATCCTCCTCTATCAAAATTTACTTATCCTAGTCCATTTTCTCAGAGCCTGGAATTTGTCAGAATCTTTAAAGCGCCCCCAGTGCTTAGAGAAAATGGTGTGTATGTATTAGCAGTTACAAGGTGACATTATTCTTGATGGATCAATTGAGATAGATCAGGTCAGTCTGTTACCAAAGTGCCAGTGTAACAAAATGAATAATCTCTAGATCCTAAAATTATAAATTATGAGCATATCATCCTTTCATCAGAAGAGAGATAATTGTCAATTCTACTAAAAGCAAGGACCTGTTTTCCTTTTCACACACGAGGTACCTATGAAGAATGATATTTCCTCCTCTGTCCATCTTTTATCCAGTGCAGACCTAGCTTCCCCCAAGAAAAATAGCAAATACCATCAAAAACAAAATTGCATCTTAACTTTTATTGTGTTGGTTGCCAAAGGCCACTAGATTTCTATTGTAGAAAAACAAGATGATAACAATGTTCTAGCAATTGGAGACCACATGACAAGGTTACTAATTTATATTTGAAGTCAGGAATGTACAGTTGTAGCTCTTTTGCTGATAATAGCTGTACTGATGCCATCCACCTCGGAGGCAAGTTGCCTTCTATCACAGTACTGTCTAATGCTAAACATCCAGAGCAAAGGTGGTATGCTCAGCCATAATTTAAAGGACTGTGACATGAAGAAAGGGGTTATGATGTTTAACTTATAGGGCATCCAAATGTCATAGACCCAAGCAAGTTCCTATTAGCAATAACTCAGGTCCACTGAAGGGATTTGACATTCAAAACTGATGAGCACTGATCCCTGGGGCCTGCTCCAACCCAGCCACATTCAGGCCACTTGGTAACCTGAGTGACCCAGGAGTCAAACCATGATAACCCTCTTCAATTTAAAGAGCTGCTTCTCCCCGTCTGCCTGAGTTCTGACTCTGCACAATAAATTTCCCAAAGAGCATAAAGAGCCATCTAGTGTATATCAAATCAATATCATTGTGGCTTGCAGCGATATCTGAGGCTACAGTTCACAAAATAAACTAGGCCAGGGGCTGGATTTCTGCCCTTGGCAATCAATCAGGCTCACTGGGTCATAGATTTTAGTGTAAATTAACACAGCAGAAACAATCATGCTCCCCAGATGATGATATAATACAGTATTTGCTTTTCTTTTTTTTTTTTTAACTCCATTTCATTGCTTATGCTCAGAGGCTATGTTATACTAAACAAGAATAATAAAAAGCAATGATTAGGAAGGAGTAGTAAGCATAAAGTAAAACAGTAATATCTTGACAAATGTATATAAAATGCATGTTAAATTATGCAAACACTATCAGAGCATGAGGAAAGAATGCAATTTGCATTGGAAGGGGTTCAGGTATACATGATTTTTCATAAATTGACCTCATCATAACAACAGTCTAATTATTTCACATTGTCTTAGGTTAGTAACCAAAATTGTTATGATCTTTCAAATTTGCTATGCAGCTCTAGACTCTGTTCCTCTTTTCATCGTGGTTTTCAATGCTATATGGAGAGTTATATTTTGTTCTTGATGTTTCCTTGTGATATTATAAATAGACTTCTTGGTATATCACCAAATATTGTATTATAACAGTACCCCCAAATATGCATGTATTCTCATCTAAGAATACAAGAACTCCAATAGTCTATTCATAGTCTCTTTGTTGCTATCTGGAAGAATAGGGATGAGTTTCTTCCATTAACATTAGAAGACATGCAATATTTACCATAAGAATGATCTATAAGGTACATTGCAAAAATACAAATCCATAGTGTATAAACAGAATTTCTGAGAAAGGATATGTAGGTTTCTTCAAGAACGGGAAAGCTGAATTAGGCAAGAAGCAGAGTACTGTCACATAGTGTAAAATAGACAGTCCCAGAACCTAAGAAAGAGCATGCTATAATGGGAAAAGTACTACCTTGGTAGTCAAAGGACCAGAGTTAATAGGACAAGAGTTCACACTGCTTCTGCAGCTACCATTGTGACTCCAGGCAAGGAGCTTTAACACTCTGAGTCTCAGTTTCCTCACCTTTGCATTGAGCTACATGACATCTAACGTCCCTTTTAGTTCTAAATCTACAATCCTATGAATGAATACTCATTGTGCTATGGCCTATTCTCCTCTTATGCTTAGTTATATAGTGTTTCCTTGCTCTAATGTAGAAAACATCTAGCTAGTAGACCTGAATACAATATTTTTAAGTGCCTTTAAAATAGCTGAATTAGACAAATTACTATTACTTTGAAAGGCTAACAATATACAGAATATATGTAATATAGAAAATTATATCTGTATAGACATATCTGTATAGACATATGTGTATGTGTACATTTATTGCAATATACTTATATAAGTATGCATGTACATATATCTACACATGCATATATACACATGTGTATATATACCTGTATGTGTATGTATATGTAAAAATGTATGTGTACATATATATATATATGAATTAGTTTCCTGTGTTACTATATGTATATATATAAATATAAAATAAGAGGCCTTCCTTAAATTGTCTATTTGCATATAAAATGATTTTATCATTCTTCTCATGAAGAAATTATGAAATAGGCAAAGCCTATAAATAATGATCAATGAAACAGATGTTATATTGGGGGTCTAGCTGTGGTCTATAGGCTTAGAATGCTTTATCTTTCCCTCCTAATGGGGTGGTGCTCAGAAACCTGGTTACAGACTTGGACCAAAAGTAGCCCTGCTATATTTTATCTTTAGTACTGTGTGACAATTTGCCTGGAACTGCCATGAGCTAAGCCATATTTCTAAGGCGAGATGTCATTTAGCTGAAAACTTTTGAGAATGCCTTGAAGACTATGATACCAAAGATAAGAATTGCAGAGAAAGCCCAATGGCTACTATAGCAGATAGGAATGTCTCATTTAACAGCTATGTCCCAATCTGTCCAGAGCTGAGAATTGCTGCCTTCGACCGTGAGAAGGCTTTGTTAGCTGTGTTGGACTGCATTCCAATCCCTATTAGCCACATTGCTTAACCTGCCTCTAGGCCACAGGAATATCAGAAATTTAGGTGCTACACTGCAAGATTCTGCTCTTCAACAACTCACGGTCTATTAATGGTAAAAAAGACAAGTACTGAAAATAATGCGACCAATAGCCTAATCTCAGCATGCCAAAAACTAAAGAAATTAATCGAATTTCCTCAAGCATCATTCTCATCCATTGGTAACTTCTCCCTCCTTAACTTGATTTTACATAACAGGAATGTCTGTTGATAAGAACCCTGTGAACATAAAAGAGAGAGTAAGCAAGGGTCACTTTTAAGGACAATTTATCATTAACAACAACAAAATCAGACAAGGAATAAAATTATAGAAAGAAAGCAATGGCTCATTTTAAGACGCTGATTTTGCTACTGCTCCATGTCGTTTTTGTGGGGGTAAGAGGAGGGTGGGCTTAAAATTGAAATGATGTTTAGTCTAATAGTAATTATTGTGGAGTAAATCATTTCAGTGTTCCATGGCTCAGTAGGACTGAAGTAACAAAATATGGATCGTGAAAATAGGAATGACCAGATTTTTGACTGAGTCCAGCTTGATCACGTATCGATCTACAGTGAACTACATATTTTCAAGTATGTCGATCACTCTTTGGTGTAGAATGAGTGACATTGCCCCAGTGTCTCATTATTTCAAATTAGTACAACAGCCATGATGACATAGTGGAGAGATCCCTAGAACTGAAGTCAGAAAGGTCGGAGTTGGAATCCTGACTCAGATGCTTACTAGTTGTGTGACTCTGCCAAAGTCACTTAACCTCTTTGTGCCTCAGTATCTTCATCTGTACAATGGGGATGATAAGAATAGCAGAAGATTTACAGAGATGTTCTGAGAACTGAATGTAATAATATTTGTAAAGCATTTTGAAAACTTTAAAGCACTATATAAATGCTATCTGTTATTATTGCTATTACAATTAATACAAGTGGCAATGTTTGCGATTACATAATAAGAACACAAGAGTGGAAAACTGAAAATTCCAGTCAAAAACCAGTTTATTCATTCATAGTACATTCAAAAATACATTTTTAAGATTTTAGTGATGACTGAACATAATACTAATGCTGACATTTGTATCATTGTAAAATCACTGGGAGCAGTTGTGAGCATTTTGTAGAAATGTTAATCAAGATAAATACTTGGCTTTTTTCTTACAACATTTATGATCATTTGTCTGTTTGGGTATTGGGTAGATATAGCAAACCTAAGACTGAAATCTCATGGAAAAGGGACCTTTATGTAGAAGCATAGGCAGCAATTCTGGTTACTAATCAGGACCTTATTTTGTAGAAGCCTCCCTTAAATACTCCTAATTGTTGCCTCTTAAGCATGGTCCATTACATATTACATAACTCTAGTAATTCTTGCCTCTTCTTTAGAAATTCCAGAACTCATATACAAAAAGATGAAAAGTTCTTAAGATCCATAAAGGTAACATGTCTGACTGTTACATCAGTTCACAGACAACATCAACTCAAGAAAATCAAATGAGGATCCAAGAATAGGAAAAAAAAAATTAAAATCCCATTTCAGTTTAATTCTGTGAATATCTATATAGCAACCACTGTGTATATAAGCACTTGGCACTTGTTGTAGGTTGAGTAGAAAAATCAGAAGCTAGGTAAGCAAATGTGAATCAAAAGGACAGAGTTGCTAGTGGATAGAACAAGGTAAGGGGTCCAAAATATATGTAAATACTTAGTAATGATGAGACCTAAAAGACTGAGTACAAGGTGAAAGATTAAAATGTTAAGCAAATAATTAGCAAATAAATAATCCATATGAATGGAGGGAACAGCAAGCTGGGTAAGGTAATCCAGAGAACAAGGGTTTGGCAGCAGTTGATAGGGAAAGAATATAGATCCACAAGCACCTTCTTGCCTAGAAACAATAGCATTTATTCTTCTTGACCTGAAAACATGAAGAGGATAAAAGAACTGCCTGGGAAGTGAGGGTAGGGATGTGAGCAGACACTTCTCTGACAAGACGCATTTCCCTAATAACATATGCTCTTCCAGAGGGAATGCAGGGCACATAGCAGGGTCAGCGGTTTTTCCTGGGGCTAGCAACCCGCGGCCTGGATTTTTGAAGCTATGTGCCCAGACTTTCAGAAGTTGGGATGGAGGAATGAAATCTAGGGGCTCTCATCCCCCTCTCTGACAAACAAAAAATCAAGAGGTAAAAGCCCCACCTAGAGTACATTCTTGCATTAGGGTAAACAGCCCCAGGCTTGGAAATCCCTGAAGAAGGGGGAAGGCAGATTGTACTGTACAGAGCCTAAACCCAGGTGGGTGGAGCCAGCAAGCTCTAACAACAAAAGCCCAGGTGTGCCTTAGAACCGCCTGGCCAATCAGCAAACCACAGCCCCACCCTTCTGCTACAGTGAGCCTGCCTGAGAAGCAGCCCAGAGAAACAGGTGGAAACCTGAAACAGACTACCCCCAGCCTCAGGTAACTCAGGGGAAGCACCGAGATTCCTGGCCCTGGCCTCAGTCCACATACTCAGAGGCCACAGCTCCTACCTCCCAGCCTGAG
>JAQQSU010009984.1:0-12545 GCA_028627135.1 Pseudochirops cupreus | reverse complement strand
TGGCTGGGTCAAACTAATATAATAAAAATGACAATTTTACCCAAATTAAATTACATATTTAGTGCCATACCAATCAATCTACCAAAAATTATTTTATAGAACTAGAAAAAAATAGTGACAAAATTCATTATTTCTTAATATATGGAATGAACAATTTTTTGTTCCCTTTGCATTTGACCAGTATTTTTAGTTTTCCTGGGTTAAGACATGCTCTGAAGAAAGAATTTTTCTTTACTATGACAGCCACACATCCTTGAAATGTTATATAGGCAGGATCTATCCCAAATTTGAGACATTTCCAATCCAAATGTGAAAATCTCCATAAAAATGAATTAATTACATCAACTTAAAACTACTCCTGTCCTCCTAGGTCACCCTCATTGTTTTCTATAAATGGGGAGATCTAGGGAATTTGGGAAGCAAAACTCCGTCATTATAGTTTCATAAAGGGTGATACAGGAAAATTCCTCTAGGTAGATCTGTCAGAGACATAGATAAAAACAAGTTTTACAAACTGGGCCTGTCTGACCTGGACATGGAGGAGTCTGGCAAGATTTTGTTTGTGAGGCACTGGAAAAAAAGTCTTCCTTACCTTCACACATTTCCCTCTTTGGCCCTGGTACTGACTGATGACTGAATTTCTACTGGTTCGTTTATTTGTATGAAGTATCATTCTGCAAACCACTTTTGAAAAGCAGACACTCCTACTGGCAATATGCTTTTAAAGCGTACACACTCCTACCAGCAATCTGCTTTCAAAGTGCAGACATTTTTGGGAGGGGAAGCATAACTAGTCACCAGTGCTTCAGTCTATCAGATTCCTTTCTTCTGAAATAGCATCACTGGCAACTCACATTTATCACTGCAACTCTGTGAAGTGGATAGTATAAGTGTGACTATCTACTTTTTATAGTTAAAGAAACTGAGGCTCAGAAAGGCAAAGTGATTTTCCCAAGATAAAACGACTAATAAGTGACAGATGTATTTACTAATTGCAAACCCAGTATTCTTTCCATTATTTTCATCTTACCTTTCACAAATAATACAAGTAGGATGGAAAGCATTTAATGCCTTGGCAATGGAGGGGGGACAGAAAAGGAAAGCAGGGTGAATTGGAAGCCGGCTTTGCTTATTTCACCATTGGACACATGTTTACCTTGACTACTCACTAACAGGTAGATCCATCAGGTCTCTCTGCTTCCCTGTGTTATTAATATCTTATCTTGCATGTTGTACAGGAGGCTGTTTATAGGATCGGAGACCTTGAGCTTGGAGGGACCTTCAAAGTTGCTGTCTAACCCTTTCCTTTTACAGATGAGGAAACTGGAACATCATTTCTCGCCTGGCTGTGCTAGTTTGAGACTTCTCTAACTTCTCCACAGTGTCCCAGGAGGTTCATTATTGGGATAATTTATCTTATCAGCCTTTGTATTCCATCTTATCACTACCACTTACTTCCCTAAGAAGGTGAGACCATGAACTCCAAAACTTCCATTTAAGGAGGGAGCTCAGGGAAATCTCAATTTCTCACCTGGATGCACTACTTTGGGGCTTCCGTGACCCATTTTGGGTTCCTTCTCTCTCCTCTAACCCGTTAGATTGTAAACTCCTTGAGGTCAGGGACTGTTTCTCTTTTCATGTTTGTACACCTTGTGCTTAGCAGAGTGCCTGGTGCACTGTAGGCTTTTAATAAATGTTGATTAATTAATAGAAGTGAAGTTACTTGTCCAGGGTGACACATATGCTAAATATTTGAAACTGAATTTGAACCTTGGCTATCCTGATTCCAAGTCCCTCCACCAAAGATTCTGCCTCTCACTTAAACAAATTAATGTTTCTCATATTTGATCTAAGTCTTACTATTGCTGCTTAAATTCTCTACTTTAGTTTACACTTGTCTAAGGTAGTCCTTCTTTCCTCCATTTTTATTTAATATACATCAATAACTCTGATTTCTAGAATTAGGATTAAAGGTAGGCAAAACAGGTACCAAAGACACAGTATATTGAGGTTTGGGGTACACAACTAGGGACAATGTTTTAATATCAATTAAATGAATATATGATTCATGTTAAAAGATTTCCTTCTCCATGGCATCTTTTTAAATTTCCTAGAGAGCAATAATATTCCATTACATTCAGCTACTCCCTAGCTGATGATAGTTTTACATTCTTTGTTATAACAGAAAGCGCTTCTTATACATGCATGTATCTCTTTGAGATATAGACCTATTAATTCTATTACTAGGTCAAAGGATATGCCCAATTTAGCTACATTTTGGGCATCATTCCAAATTGCTTTCTGGAATGGCTGGACTAATTCACAATTCCACCAAATGAACGCATTAATATTCCTATTTCCTACAACTCTTATAACAATGCCTATTTTCCTTCTTTGTAATCTTTGCCAATTTGATGAAAGTGGAGTGGAACCTGAGAGTTTCTTAAATTTGCCTTCCTCAAATTATTCATGATTTGGAGGACTTTTTCATGCTTGTTTGTTTTTTAGATAGCTTAAATTTTTTCTTTTGACAACAGCCTCCTCATATCTTCTTACCATTTATCTGTTGGAGAATGGGTCTTGTTCTTATAAAGTTGAATCAATTCTTTATGTATCTTGAACATAAGACCTTGGTCAGAGATACTGTCTGTGAAAATTTTCCTTTAGTTACCTATTTCCCTTTTGGTTTTAATTGAATTGGTTCTGTTTGTGCAATATCCTTTACATTTTAGGTAACCAAGATTGTCCATTTTATGTTCTGTGGTACTCTATCTCCTATCTTACCTGTAGAGGTGAAAGACATTTTCTTTCTTCCTCCTTTATTTTGTTTCTAATGTGACCTTAATCTATTTGGAGTTTATGCTGGTGTGACCCCTTGTTATCCAAAGAGCTGAAAGAAGTGTTGGATGGAGAGACTGAGAAATCATGAGAAGCAGAAGACCAGAAATAGAAATCCCCACGGCCAATGGTGATGTGTAATGGAAAGATGTCTTTAAGCCCATACTGAGCCACTGGATGGAGCCTTATCTCACTGACCTGCTAGTAACTGCCTGGGCAGAATATGCTGCTGCCCTGGGACCAGGTGACTTTATTCCCCTTTATATTTCCTTCCCCTTCTCGGTGTCATTGTTTTCTGCTGATTTGGCATTGCCTACCCTTAAACCTTGTTTATTTGCTATTTGTATCTTTATAATGGATTTTGTCTTCAGATAAAGATAAGCTGATTTTCATTGAATTCTGACCAAGCGTTTGTTGTAACTGAGAGGTCTGGTTGTTTGTCCTTCGTTTTTGAAGAGGACCAAGGACACCACGAGGGTGTTGTCTTGGCTTGCAAGTGAATTGGGTTTAAGCGAGATAGGTCTGTGCAGAGTCATCAGCCCCAGTGTCTGTAGGCATTTGGAGGCCCACACTAGGGGTGACAAAGAGGACCAGTTGTCCTAGACTTAATTGTTTGTGTTCTTTTGCTTCTCTCCTTTTGCTGCACTGCAATCATAGGTTTTTACTCTTTCTTTTCTTTTAGCCCCCTTTTATGCTACAGTAGAGTCTGTTTGTCTTAGAACTACTTCTTCACCAACTGTGCCTTGTAATTCCTACTTTCCTTTGTCCTCTTTCATTTTTAGTTGAATGGATTTCTATATCAGTCTCTTTGTCTGTATGTTGATGTGTGTGTATGTGTGGTCATCTTTCCTTTGTCCAGTTTAGATCAAAGTGAGGTTCATATTGTGCCTATCCCTTCACCCCTTCATTTGTTTGTATGCTCTTCATCTCATATACCTTTGTTATGTGAGATGGTAAATTCTTTCCCCTTGGATATTTATCTTTCCTAGTTTTCATTTTCTTCTATCTCTCTCTCCAGCCTCCATACACAGATTGGGGTTTTGTGCTTCCATTACTCTGCTCCCTCAAGTATAATTGCATATTGTAAACTGGCCCTTCCTGATGCTAAAAACAGTATCTAAGATTCTGCCATGGTTAGGTCTCAGACTTTTTGGGCTCTCAAGTGGGCATGGGCTGGCTGGACACTGGTCTGGCCCTGTCTGGTGCTGTGGCTCTGGGTTTCTTGTGGGCTTTGTCTTCTACTTACCTTGGATTATGTATAACTTAGTTACTTTTCTAGTACAGTTCCAATGTCCCCCCACCCCCACCACAGACTAGACAGATCAATTTATAGCTCCACTAACGATGTATTAGCTTGTCTGTTTTCCCATAGCCACTCTAGTACTTACCATTCTCATTTCTTGTGTCAATCTGATGAATATGAGATAAAATCTCAGAGGTATTTTAATTTGTATTTCTAATTTTCTTAATGCTTTAAAGCATTTTAATATGGTGGTTGATAATCTACATTTCCTTTTTATTCAAACCTTTTCATTTATATCTTTTGACCATTTTCTTTATTATTTTTTCCTATTCATATCATGTTCTGTGGCCTAGTTTTCCCATTTCATTTTCTATCTTCATCTTCCTCTGGACTTCACTGTACCCTGCTGCTCCTCAATAACTCCCAACGGCTTCCTATTTCCTCTGCCTGAAATCTAGATTTCTCACTAGTCTGGCTTTATCCTCATCCAGGCTTTAGGAAGGCCTGAGTTCAAGTCTGGCCTCAGATGTTTACTAACTGTGTGATCCTGGACAAGTCACTTAACTCTTTCACTTTCATCCCCTCATTCCCAAAAGTAAACTGAAGAAGGAAATGGCAAACCACTCCAGTATCTTTGCTAAGAAAATCCCAAATGGTGTCACAGTCAGACACAACTGAAGCAACTCAATAACAACAGTAACAACAGACTTTATTACCTGCTTCCCAACTCTGCTTAGGGAGGTCTGTCCATTTATGGTCCTCCATAAAACATGCTCATTCATGTTTCTGCGTCTGCTTCATGACTTCTCTTCTCCACTTCTCCATATTCTATCTCTCTTTTAGGACCATCTCTAGCCCTACCTTTTCTATGAAGCTGTCCTTGCTGGAATCCTCTTATATTGGGGATGTGATAGATCAATGGCGTCGAACCCAAATAGAAACATCTTTGCAGGCTACATATTGACTTAAAAAAAATACACATTAATATTACCTATGTGGTAGTTTTGTTTACTCGCTAACCCTCTCTCAATTACATTTGAATCTGGTTTGATTCCCACTCAGGTGTCTTACTGCCCTGGCCCTGAGTTTGATACCTCTGTCATATGTGTTTCTGGAAGTACCTTCCAATTCTGGTGTTCTTGATTCAGATTCAGTTCTCATGATCAGAACCATGAAACTAAGCACTTACTTTATTGTTTTCTAATTCTTTGAGTCTATTAATCTGATCTCTCCAAACTAGACTGTAAATTCCTCCAAGAAAGAGAACATGAGTTATATTGTCTTCTTTATCCTTTTTGCTAGTAAGTATAGCCCTGGATACAAAATAGGAGTTTCATAAAGATCTATTTTTTAGTGGATTGATTTTCATGATTTGTATTTATAACAAATATGTATGCTATTAATTTATTATGATTTGAAGATACTGATCCCTTAAACTGCTGGTGTACTTTCTTCCCAAACTAGTTTTTATCCTTTTATATTCTGTCAATACACACACACACACACACACACACACACACACACACACACACACACACATACACACACCACATATACATGAATTTTCTCTCACCTTTCAGAATGTAAGTTCTTTGAGGGCGGTATTGGTTTTGCTTCTGTGTTTGCATCTCTGAAGATGAGTACAATGTCTGGTCCTTAGTAAGAGTTTAATAAATACTTGTCAATTATTTTACTAATAAGTTCTATCCGCTGCTACACAAGTATAAATTTTGAAGTATAAAATTGAGAGTATAAATAAAAAGTATAGAGCATAGCTAATGTAGTTTTGTTAGTATTATAAATAGCCATAATTATCCTAATAAACTGATCTCAGGTATTTATAAGAATATACAGCTTTTGTGGAAAATCTGATTTCTGTTTTGATTCTGTAAGATAATAACTTCAAAAATTCCAGCTAAGATTTCTAGCAATATTTAGCATATTGTATTTTACACTGAGCCTGTCAAAAACATAACCTCCACATTTCCACGTGAACTGATAATGCTAAATTAATAGTCTCTCTAACACTTGCTTTCTTGTTATATCTTTAGTGACTTTGACTAAGTTTGGATATATTACATATGTTCACTTAATTCAACAAACATTTACAGCATATAATTTATGCCTGTAACAGTAATTATGATGTTCCCCAAGTGTTCCTTGTACAAGTCTATTCTTGAACTCAGTTTGGATTATTTTTAAGGCATTAAAATGTGTTTGTCCTTGGAAATGTTTAAATAGCACATTGAACAATTATGAAAAATGTTTAATATTTGTCTGCAATTTTAAGTTGTTGGTTTTTCCTGCTGTTCATTTAATGTTCTTGTCAGTCCATCCTACTTAAGCAAAACAAAGCAATCTCTGTTAGTCTTTGAGAATCTATATTCTCACTTTCACTCTTAGATCTAATTCCTTCAGTAGTTTACCAAGAAAAATTAGGCAGATTAGAGTTTACTAAACAAGAATTAGGAACTAATAATCATAATTAGATGTGAATAGGTTTTAAATGATTTTTCGAGGTGTTGGACAATGGTATTTGTCACAACAGTTTTGTATTTTTCATTCATTTTATGAATTGATAATATTTTATGCGTCTTTTCTCTTAATGATTTGATTTTATTCATACAATTATGAATTTAGTACTGCAAAGGGCTATAGAGGTCATAATTCAAACCCTTCATTCTCACAGTGGGAGTGAGTTGCTCAAAACTACACATCAGTGGCAGGGCTCAGATTTGGCCTTCTGATTCCAAATACATTGCTCTTTGTCTCTTTGTACTGCAGTATGTTCTCTCTGTTCCTTATTTATTTATTTATTTTAAAGAAATGGTGTGGCATAATGAATAGAGTGCTGAATTTGAAGTCAGAAAAACTCAGATTCTAATCCCACCTTGACACCAACATGGGCCAATCCCTTAATATCTCTGAGCATCAATGAATTTATTAGTTATAAAAGAGACAATGATCTATTTTGGAAGGAGTAGTTTCCACAGACAGATGAAATCATAGATTTTGCGCATAGGGATGTGTTTTTTCCCTATATGTCTTCTACTTTTTTATTATAACATCCATTTCTTTAGCATTGAGTCCTTGCTTCATCCATCTTGTACCATACTATTTTTTCTAAAATTTATTTAATTAGCATTTAATGTTTTGATTGTTTCTAAAACAATTTTTCTGATTCTGCCCTGTATTTCTGGAACATCCTGTAAATGCTTTGCAAAAGATTTGCCTGATTTTGAATTTTTGAAAACAACTGAGCGCTAAATGTTCCCATGTATATACAAGTAGTTTTAATCCCTAGGTTTGTCTCTGATATTAAAATTAGAATCTGGAGTAAATATGATAGTGAGATCCAGTTTTTTAGACCACTGTCTTATTTCTCTGAAAGAGTACAGGTAATAAAAAAGTGATATTGGGCACTATAATTATAATGAACCAGTTTGGCCTCAGAAAAGTACTGTGAAAATGGACTCCAATCCCTTCTTTGAAGAAATGAGATGCTATGGGCATAAAATACTACATATGCCGCCAGCAACTTCATATGTTAGTTCTGATAAACTCTTCCTTCCTTCCTTCCTTCCTTCCTTCCTTCCTTCTTTCCTTCCTTCCTTCCTTCCTTTCTCTCTTTCTTTTTCTTTCTCTCTTTCCTTCCTTCCTTCCTTCTTCCTTCCTTCCTTCCTCCTTCCTTCCTTCCTTCTTTTCTCTCTTTCTTTCTGTCTTTCCTTCCTTCCTTCCTTCCAAATCTTAAAGCTGTTCACAGCAGCAGTCCTCTAGAAAGCTGCTTTTGCTTGGCTTTGCACCCTCTCCCTCTCCCTCCCTCCCTCCTTTCTCCCTTCTTCCCTCTCTCCCTCTCTTCTTCCCTCCCTCCCTCCCTCCCTTCATTCCTTCGTTCCTTCGTTCCTTCCTGTTCATAGTTCTCTGTGTATGGGAGTGAGGAAACATATATTTGGAAATGAACGTGTATAAAAATAAGTATATAAAAAATAAGAAAAACAACTGTTTTGTTACCATTGTGTTTGTAACAAATACCACTTCTTTTTTTCTTTCTTTTTTATTTGAGTGTCTTTAGAATGTAACATCACAAGACTTGGAAATCTAGGTAACGAAGTGGTGTTTTCTGACATCCCTATTAGTCTTCTCATTGCCTGACTGAAGATCTGATCTGAATACCATCACAAACAAACAGGGCAGGATGCTTCTTCAGGAATGATGAAAATTGAGTTGAATTGCTATTTCTCTTTGATTCTCCACCTTTGAAAAAAACATACAGTTTTATTAATAAGCTCAATCATGCTCTCTGTCTTCTTTTTCTTCTGTCTTCTTTTCAATAGTTCCTCTCTTCCTTTCCACATAATCTGTCTTCTGTGTTCATCACCATATTTAGATTCCATTCATTAAAATAGTCAACAATGACTTCCTCCTTGCTAAACCCACTGTTCTCTTCTTTCTTTGACACTTTGGACCTTTCTGATTCTTTTAACAGCACTTACCACCTTGTTTTTCTGTTAGGCATCCCATATTCCAGTGACAGACAGTGTGTTTCTGGTATTTCTCTGACTTATTGATTTATTTTTTTTCTGTTTTTTTCTCCTTCTCCCTATAGACTGTATTATCCTCCCTAGACTAAAGACAAGGGCATCTTTGCCTCTCATAGGCTCATTCCATCAGAGGACTTATTCAGTTGGGTTATGTAGTTCTAATTAACCAGTTTTGCACATAAAACTTCCAGGCCTACAGAGATATAAAATTCTGACCTTCCACCCTTTCCCTACTCCTGTATAGGACAACTCTATGTGGATGTCCTGAAGCCAGTTAAAGCTAAGCATAGTTTCTGCTATTCTTCCCTCTCCTTATGTTCTTCCTCACCATTAACCCTATTATCAGTCCCTTTTGTGGAAAGATTCCTACTATCAAGAATAAATATGATTGGGAAGCAAATATTATAACTGAGTCAAAGTTCAGAAGTTTTAAACTTGATGGGGTAAGGGTTTGCAGCTTCTAGGGAAATCTTTCTTTTTCAGGGCCTTTCTCACAGACCATCCTGCTGGGGGTTATTTTTCCTATCTTCTCTACTAAAGTTCTAATCTGATGCCTCATCATGATGTGAGTATGACTCTGGATTTTTGAAAGATATGCCAATAGAACATAAGGTCTGGCACGTCTTACCAAGACAGAAAGGCTTCACTCTGATCACAAATTGAATTTTTGTCACCAGAGGGCCAGTCTGTAAAAGCTCACTGCCAGACTGGTCACAGGATGATAAGCTATTTGGCCAAAGCAGTGTATGAATGTGATTGGGTACTATTGTGCTACAAGGAATGAGGAAACAGATGATTTCAAAAAGACATGGAAATGTATGTATGAATAGATGTCAAGTGAAGCAGTGATGGTAAGTGAACTTATCCAGTGTGGATATGTAGCTCTGCTTCATCAGTTTGGCACATACTACCATGTCTACAGAGATATAAAATTCTGACCTTTCACCTTTCTCTAGTCCTATATAGGCAAACTTTGCTTCTCTATGAGGAGACATCGTGTTTCATCATGAGTCCTGTGGAATTCTGATACAGTGTTACATTAAAAGTTCAGCACAATGGTATCCCATCACATTTCTTAACCATGACTTGTTCATCCCTTCTTCAATTTATGGGCAACCCCTTAGATTCCCATTCTTTGCCACTTCAAAAAAGATATAAAGATTTTGGTACATCCTTAGAATCTGTTTTGCTTAGGACTAATACCTCCATTAACCTGCTCTCCCTTTAATTTCTCTTTTCCCCTTCCACTTTTTCCTTCCTATTTCACTACTATGCAAAATGTATTTCTGTATCCCCTCCCCCCATCTGTATTCTTCCTTCTTTTGACCAATTCACAAGAGTGTGGTATGTGTCAGTTGCTCTGCTTTCCTTGTTTGTAGAGATGTCTACTTGTGCACCCTAATTATAGGAGATAATTTTCCCTCAACTTCCTTTCCATTCCCTTCTCCCACTTCTAGTGTATTCCTTTCCCATTATTAATTAAACAAAATTTAATTTAAAAACTTCTGGTCATAGCAACTCCCAAAAACCTTCTACTAAGCCATGGATGGATTGTGATCTGTTTTTGTGGAGAGAGTATGTAGGATCAGATAAAAGAGATCATTTTGTCCAGCTCCCTCAATCTACAGATGAGGAAACTGAGACATAAATTGTTGTAGAAACTGAGGTACAAACTGAGTACAAAGTTAATTGACTCCCCCAAGGTCATACTGTCAGAGGTGGAATTCTGAACCAAAACTTCTCACTCCAGAGTCAGTGTTTTATTCACTTAATCTCTGCTCTCCACCCCACCTCCCGCTCCTATTGGCTGCCCCAACCCCTGCCCCAATGAAATCACAGGTCTTACAGTTTTGAAATATTAAAGTATAAATCCTGCTAACATGAATTCCACTCACATGGCTATGCGGAGTTTCACACATCAGCAAGTGTTTTAGTCTGGGTCTGCGATTATTTAGCGGAACTGTATAACCGTGAATAGGTCACTTAACCTCTGTAGGTCTTAGTTTCCATGTGTGCACCATGAGAGGGGCAGGTAGACTAGACAACAATCCAGTTTTAACATTCTGCTGCTGAGGCCTTATAGGGTTTCCCTAGGCAGCAATTTTCCCTGGGAGTCTTGACCTTTTGTTCCTTCCTATCTTTGTCATTATGCTATTGGTAATCCTTTGGTCCTTTGATTGGTATGTTACTGAGTAAGTGAATCCATTTAGGCATTATTGTCATTTTAAAAATAAAGTCTCAGCCTATCAAATGAGCAAAAAAGTTCCCCAATTATTTAGGTCTTTATTTCTGTAAAGACTATTTTGTATATAAACATACATAATCATATAATTATTATGTATGTTTCAGCAGGTAGACTTACAAGTGTTTTATATATTCAAATTTTCCTCATCTTTTTGCTGGACTCCTTTGGTGATAGAAATGTGAGCGATTTGTGTAGGTTTATTTTCTATCCTGGAACTTTGATGAAATTATTAAGTGTTTCAATTAATTTTAGTTGGCCCTCTGGGGTTCTATAAATTCACCATCATATCATCTGCAAAAAGTGATAATCTGTTTCCTTTTTACCTATGCTTATTCCCTCAATTTATTTTTCCTGTCATAGTGCTATAATTAGCAATTCTAGCACTGTATCAAATAGAGGTGATGACAATAATTTCACCACAGATCTTTTTGAAATGGACATTACTTTATCTCCATTATTAGTAATGTTAGCTCTTGGTTTTAAATATACACACGCACACATACTCACAGTCAGATTGTTTGCCTTGTTAAGGAAAGGTCCATTTATTCCTATTATTTCTAGTGTGCCTTTTTTTAAAACCAGAAATGAGTGTTGCATTTTGTTAAAACTTTTCCTGCATCTATTGACATAATTACATAATTTTTATTTTTATTATTAATATGATAAAGTATGTTTAAAGGCATCCTAATGTTGTAACAACTCTGCATTCTTGTGTTCTTCATGTTCATACAACTTGGTCATAGTATATAATATTTGCGCTGTGTTGCTATAGCCTCTTTCCTAATATTTGATTAAAATTTTTTACTTCAGTGTTCATTAGGGATTTTCATCAGCAGTTTTCTTTCGCTGTTTTCACTCTTTCTGGTATAGGTATTAAGACCATATTTGTATCATAGAAGGAATTTGGTAGGATCTCTTCTTTTGCTATTTTTGCAAGCAAGTTTGTGTACTATTAAAATTTATTTTTCTTTGGATATTTGATAATATTTGTGAATCCATCTGGTTCTGGGATTTTTTTTCTTTGGAGGTTTATAACTTTCAATGTCTTTTTTCTGAAATTGTTAAAATTCTCTTTTTATTATTTTGTTAATCTGGGAATGCTATCCTTTTGTAAATTTTGATATAAATTGCAGGTTTTATCTATAAGTACTTGGGCAAAGTACTTACTAATAATATCCATTGTTTCTTCTTCATTTGTTGTGAATTCTCCTTTTCCATATTTGATACTATAATTTGATTTTTTCTTTGTTAAATCAAATAAGCAAATAGTTTATTTTTAACACCAGCTTTTATTGTTATTTATTTCTCTTAATCTCATCTCTTTTATTTCTCTTTTAGTGTTTAATTCTTTTTTAAAAAATTATAAATTTTCTTACTTTTCTTTTGCATATCCAATGTGTTCATCAGTTATTTCTCTCTTTTGCTGATGAAAGTGTTAAGAGATTTAAATTTTTCCCTAAGGACAACCATGGCTTCATCTCAAAAACATTAATATGTTTTCTCATCATGTCATCTTTAATGGAGTTATATATTGTTTGTGTGATCTGTTCTTTGACCCTTTATTGAATATAATTTTTGATGCATAATTGCCTGTAAAGCATATTTTTAGTATTACTGCTTTTCTGCATTTCTTTGTGAGGTTTTAAATGGCTGAAAACATGCTCATTTTTTTTTCCTT
>JAQQSU010009983.1:0-12545 GCA_028627135.1 Pseudochirops cupreus | reverse complement strand
TCACTACTGTTAGAAAACCAGGTGGTTTTAAATCACCATAAAAGCACTATAAAGTATTATTTTAGGTTCTACTTTGCTAAGGGAAATAACTCTTAACAACACCCATACTACAACATGACATTTATTTTTTTAGTCTGGTCGTACAGAACATATTCATTAATACTGAAAGCATTCTTATTCTTGATAAAACTCCACTTTCCGCTATGGTAGTTGTTGGTGTTAAGTATTTGCTTATCTGTCTTTTCTCCAAGTAGTAACAGTGTAGATTAGCTGTAAGTGTAGCTTAATGTTAAAAATGGTTAGAATTTAATTATTTTTATAAATGTTTGCTCTGTGTTGTTTTGTGCATGAACTGCTTTTGTATGTGAAACTTTTACGAAATTTGTCTTAATGTTTAGACTGAATTTAATATTTATGCTCATAAAATGGCCTTGTTCTGTTAATAAAAAAGTTAATTAAGATCTGATTAAATTATTAAACCAGATTCCTTTTGGACTTTGTCTATAAAATAACATTGTGTTAAACCTGTAGTATTGGCTTATTAGTAACTAAAAAGTTTTTTTCAAAGGTTTGTAGTGGTTTTTACTTAACCAACATTTGTTCATTATGCTACGTCATTGTAGTAAAGCCCCCCTTTTTTTTCTTTTTTTGCTTTTTTGGAGGGCAGTTGGAGTTAAGTGACTTGCCCAAGGTCACACGAAGCATCTGAGGCCAAATTTGAACCCAGGTCGTCCTGACTCTAGGGCTGGTGCTCTATTCACTGCGCCACCTAGCCGCCCCTAGTAAAGCTCTTCTTTGTGTGGTGTTGTATCGTTCACAGAGTACTTTCCTAACAACAACCCTGTGATATACAAATGTTGTTGTCTTCATTTTGCAGATGAGAAGAATAGGACTTAGAGAGGTTAATACTTGTATTCAGATGTTGCATTTGGGACTTGAACCCAGATGATCTGAACATAAAGCTCATTCTATAGTACTGGAGTGTTCTTAGTTTTAGATTGCCAGTCAACAAGCTTTTCTTCAGTGATGCCCATGAGTCAGGAACTGTGTTAAGTGCTGAGATATAAGGGAAAGCAAACACAGCCCCTGCATTCAAGGCTCTCATATTCATATGGAAGAGACAACATGAAACTAAGTAGATACATATGAGATACATACCGAGTAGATGGAAGGTAATTTGAGAGGGGAAGACAGCTGAGGCAACAAGAAAAGGTGTCCTGTAGAAGGTGGGATTTTAACTGAGTCTTGGTAGAAGCCAGGGAAGATAAGAGAAGAAGGTGAAGGTACAGGGCATTCTAGACATGAGTGACAGGTGGTGCGAAGGCATGAAGATGGGAGATAGGGTATCATGTTCCAGGAACTTCAAGTAGCCTAGTACAGGTAGATTGTAGAGTTTTTGGGGGGAACAAGATATAAGAAGACCAGCAAGGTGGGAAGGAGCTTTAAATGTCTAATGGAGTTTATTATCTTGGATCCTGGAAGAAATAGAAAGCCATGGGAGCTCATTGATTGGATAGAGAAACGGATGGGAAGCAGGGAAGTTCCATGACATGGTCAGACCTGAGCTTTAGAAAAATCACCTTGCTATTGGAATGGAGGATAGATTAAAGTGGAAAGAGACTTGAATCAGGAAGAGCAATTTGACAATTGTTGGAGTAGTCTAGTTGAGTGCTGGTGAAGGCCTAAAATCTGATTGTAGCTGTGTGTGTGGAGAGAAGAAGACACATAGGAGAGATGTGAAGATAGAAACAAGGACTGGCAATGGGTTGGATACATGAGGTTAGTAAAAGCAAGGAGTCCAGGTGATATTGAGGTTGCAAGCCTGAGTGATTGGGAGGATTACTATGCCCCATAAAGTATGAGGAAGGTGGGAAGATTTTGGGAAAAAGACAGTGAATGAGTTCTTTTTTTGCATATATTGAGTTTGAGATGTCTATGACAAAACCACTGAGATATATCCAAAAGGCAGTGGATGCATTGGTTTCTCCTCAGTAGTTAACTTATCAAGTGTTACTTTAACTATCAGTTCATGAACTTCTCATAGTCAAAATAGTAGATGTGTAACAGGATATAAAAGAGACCTCCAGTATTAGGTCAGAACGTTTTTATCCCTGCAAGAACCTGATTGGAAGTTGTGACCTGCTGCTAGCCCCCATCCTAAGCAAATATGAACAATTTTTTATGTGTGTAAATTGGGAAAAAAGAAGTTGTTTGATTTTTCTTGAATTAAAAGATTTAAAAGAATTTAAATCTGGACCAGAACTCAGTAGAGAGACTAGGGCTAAATATTTAGATTTGGGAGTCATCTGCATAGAGATTTGAAACCGTGGCAGCTGATGAGATCACCAAGTAAAACACTTGGGAGAGAGAGGGGAATGATCAGTACATAGTTGGGGGGGGAGAGAACATAAGCTCGTGGGCATGACATGAGTGAAGAAATGGCAAAGGTAACTGAGAGGGAGGGAGCAGTGTCACAGTGTCACTTAGAAGTCTAAGATGCTAGAAGGAGGTAAGAGTGTCACATGTTGAGGAGAAGTCAAGGAGGCTCAGTATTGAGAAAAGTCCATTAGTTGTACCTCACTGTATTATTGCATTATTGTGAGTTTTCCTTCCTCAGGTAACAGATCCAACCAACCTTTAACTCAAATATTTACTTAAGTGAATGCATGATTTTGTCTCTCTGCATGTTTCTTCCAGTGATGCTTATTGCAACCCATCCCTGTGTGACTCTTGTCCTTGTTTTCTCAGGCACTTGTCACTGAGAGCCCATCCAGTGTGCTGGAAGCCTTTCTGGCTTTCTCCCGACATCATGAGGAGACCAGGGATGTATTTTGACTGTCTTCTTTCATCCTTCTTCCTTACCATGTGTCTGGCTCATCTTCCCAGATTATTATATATTTTCCTGATGATACGTTTTACTTCTTGTCTTCAAATATCCTCTCTCTCTCTATAGCATTAATTAGATCTTCTCCATCACAGTGGCAATTATTTTAGATGGTAAAGATCTCTCGTTATGCATATAATCCGAGGATTGTCGAACAGGGTTGTTTGTGGTGTTCTGTCTTTCAAAAGGTTTTGATATGTGGAAGGGAGATGCCTTCTTTGAAGACAGTCTTTTTGGGTTTTCTTTTTTTTCTATCAAATCAGATGCTTCTTCATAATCAACAAACAAACAGTGGAATCTTGTGTTCTCTACATTTCTCAGTTAATTGCAAAGTAGTAAAGATAATAAATAGCATTTTTATTGATTTTTAAGGTTTGCCAATGACATGTTACCTCATTTGGTCATAACACCTAGAAAGGTAGTCGCTAGTATTATTTTTATTTTGCAGATGAGGAGAATAAGGCCAAGAAACTTGAAGTGATTTATTCAGTCATATCCAAGTGTATGGGAAAAGAGGGAATTTGAACTCCAATTTCCTGTCTTCCAAATCTAGTCCTCTATCTGCTCTGTTATTTAACCTTCATAAAGATTTGGTCCATCATAAAACATTCTTTGTGGCAGTCTGCTTATTCTGTGTTATGTCCTCATTGAGGATCTGTTTGTACGCTTGTTCCAGTCCTTCTGTTTCTCTGCTTTTATTCTCTTATGGTACCATATCTATCTGCTCCATAAATATATCTGGGACTGTTATGTCCACATTTGGTGACTCTTCCATTATCGATGGTGAGAGTTTGTTAAAAAAGTCTTTGCCGATCTTTTCCATTTTTCTTGGCTTGTCCTTACATTAAGTGTCCTCAGAATATTTTGCTTAGTTGGGTCTCTTGCCAAATTCACTTTCAGCTGGACTTACCCTTCACTGCTTCTCCTTGCTTTTAGGAATCAATGCTGCTTTTAATCACCCATCCTACTTCACAAGATTTAATAAATGAATTTATGTCATAAACTATAAGTAAATCCTGTTTATTGACTAAAACACCTCTAGGGCTTTTTGGTCTTTTGTTGGTTTATATTGGTTAATATTCTGTATGAAAATAATGTAATCAGTGTTTATCATTTCTCAATTACTTCTTTGTCATTATCAGTTGCTAAAAAAGTTCAGAATTTAGGAGTTTCAGCTGTGTGTTGTATCTTTTTGTTATAGTTTAGCTTTTTAAAAAAATTCTGATATTTGCTTTGACAAATTGGTCTAATTTTACTAAAATGACAAGTTTCTAAGTGATCCTAATGTGTATTCATATTTTATATACAACATCTTTCATGTACAACTGATGATTATTTTTATAATAGCATCTAGGATATTATAGAGAATTTTGACTACATAAAATATGGAACTGAATGAAAACAAACCTATGATACTAAAACATACAAAGCCAAGTATCACCTTTTCAAAATAGTCATTTCTGAAGCAGTATGCAATTATTAATTAATTAGTTGCCATGTCTTTGTATACTGTAAGAACAATAGCTACTCATGGGCCTGATCTCACTACTGGTTAGCATGGGAGCTTTGATCTGCTCCATTTTCAGCCTGGGGCAGTTCATCCCTCCACGGGCAACCTGGTGATGCCCCAATCCCAGGAATTTGCCATATTGATGTTGGATTTAGTATGGACACTTGATTCATTTAGCCCCCTATGGCTAAGAACTCTTGACCTCAGTAGATCTGCCAACCTCAACCTCACTTGGAATTACAGGCCTGTGCCACCATACCTCCTTTTTAATTGACATGCAAAAGAATCCCTGCTTTGCAGGTGACTGAATCTGTCATATTTAAGTATAGTTAATAAAGTCCATTTTTGAAACAGTAACATTGTTATTGTTCAAAGTAGTTTAAATTGTCACATTCTCTGTGACAACATAATAGTGAGCAATTGTACTAAATACAATTCACTGTATCACACAGACTGTAACCCAGAGATTCTTAATTTGGGGTCCATGAGCTTTTTTTTAATTGTAATTTTTTGTTACATTTTAAATTTCAAACTGTCTCTTTTCTTGCCTCTATACCCTGCACTGGAGAAGGCCACCATTCGACACAGATTTATAAACACATGTAAAACCATACTGTGCATACTTCTGTTTATCAGTTCTTCCTCCGGAGGTGGACAGCATCGTCCTTTCTTTCTAGTTG
Organism: Pseudochirops cupreus; assembly: GCA_028627135.1. Taxonomy (NCBI): domain Eukaryota; kingdom Metazoa; phylum Chordata; class Mammalia; order Diprotodontia; family Pseudocheiridae; genus Pseudochirops; species Pseudochirops cupreus. The sequence goes on along the minus strand of JAQQSU010009983.1, from coordinate 7,471 downwards.
GTTTTTGAGTATTCATAATACTGAAAATGACGTAGTCATTCAAAGTGGTTCTTTAAACAAAACTGCTATTATTGTGTACAACGTTCTCTTGGTTCTGCTCATTTCATTCTTTGTTGTTTCATGCAAGGCTTTCCGTGTTTTTCTAAAATCAACCAGCTCATCATTTCTTATTCCATCACAATCATATACCACAACTTGTTCAGTCATTCTACAGTTGATGGGCATCCCTCAATTCCCGGTTCTTTGTCACCACAAAGAAAGATGCTGTAAATATTTTAGAACTTGTAGGTTCTTTTCCTTTTTCCCTGATCACCTTGGGAAACAGACCCAATAGTGGTAAAGCAGGGTCAAAGGGTATACAATAGTTTTATAACACTTGGAGGTAATTCCAGATTGTTCTTCAAAATGGTTGGATCCGTTCACAGTTCTTCCAACAGTGAATTTGTGTCTTGTGTACCAATTTATCCACATCCTCTTAAATATTTGTCGCTTTCCCCTTCTATCATTTTAACCAATCTGAAAAGTGTGAGATGATATCTCAAAGTTGTTCTAATTTGCATTTCTCTAGTTAGTAATGATTTAGAGCATTTTTTCCATATGATTTTGTATAGTTTTGATTGCTTCGTTGAAAAACTCATTCTTTACCATTTATCAATCAGGGAATGACTCATTCTTATAAATTTGACAAAGTTCTCTATATATTTGAGATAAGACCTTTCTGAGAAACTGGGAACCTCCCCCCCCCCCCCCAGTTTTCTCCTTTCCTTTTAATCTTGACTACATTGATTTTATTTGTACAAAAACTTTAACATTTAAGTTTTGATAACTTCCTCAATATGTTTGCATTGTAATTCTGTGCATTGTATTTTATGCATTTAATGACATTTTGGGGAGGGTGGTGATATGCTAAGACTTAGAAGAGCTCAAACCCCCCACAAATAAGTGGGCCTTAAAAATGCACCAGTCTGAAAAGAAATAAGAAGAATCCCCTGCAGATTCTTCTACGTAGGCCAGAGATCCCCACAAGGAATCCCTGAATCTTGCAGAGTTAGGAAAGGTAGATGGAACACAGGGTGCAGGGCAGCACCAGAGGGCATCAGACACCTTCAGTAGAGTCTCGAGCCTGGGAGAAAGTCTCCAAGTAAAGACCAGTGCCGAATATCCTCAAAGTCCCTGGTGACAGAAGCCCAGCAGGAGGAGCATCATCCCCTTCCACCCCCCACTCCCATCCCCATCTTCCTGATCCTCAGGAGATACAGGCAAAGGGTGAAGGTCTGGTGTAGAGATCAAGGCAGGGTGCAGTAGCGTCCCGGGCCTAGAGAGAAAGACTAGCTTAAGGTACCTCTGAAGCCCATGGTGGGAGAATGGTGTATAGAAGTAGCCTCTGAACCCAGAAGCTGGGGAAAAGGACCCTAGGCAAAACTGAAAAGAAGAGGCCCGAGAACCCTATGGCAAGAGAACTCCCTGTTAGCGTTCAACATCAAAGCAACCTGAGTCTCTTGAAGAAGGAGGTTAGTCTTGGCCATCATACTGACAACAAGGAAGGCCCTGTCCATTCCATTCAGTTTTTGAGCTTGACCCAGGCACAGGTGCAGTAACCTAGATACTGAGGTTAATGAGATAAGCAAACCAAGGAAAACTCCAAATACAATAAGGAAATATGCCGTGGTTTGAGAGATGCCCAGAGGGCAAACCCATAGGACTTTAGTGACCCCAAAAGATTTAGGTAAAGTTGCAGAGAAAAAATGTCCTAGTCACAAGAATTGGAAGAGCACACAAAAGAAGTGAAACAGTCAAAGAGAATTTTGACACGTTAGAATAGACATAGAAAAACCTACCCCAGGAATTATGCCCCTAAAATTAGAATGAGCCAGACAGAAAACAGTGATAAAACACAAGAAAAAATACTAATACAAAATTAAGAGATTTTTATAAAGCTAAGAAAATTCCAAGAATATTATATAAGAAATAACTGACCTGGAAAACAAGTGAAGAAGAGACAATCTAAAAGTTATCAAGTTATCTGGAAATCAGGGCCAAAAATGTTTAGTCTCGTATTTCAAGAAATGTAAATGAGAACTGCCCCGAGTTCTTAGAATCGTAGGTCGGAATGAAAATAGAATCTGAACTAGTAGCCTCTAGAGACCCAACTCCAAAGTTACAACTCCAAGGAACGTCTTGGCCAGAATCCGTTTTCCAGATCAAGAAAGAAAACACCGCAAGAAGCCAAGAAGAAGGGAGATGGGGGTCAAGGGACTGTGATACATCGTACGACGCTTGATAACTGCCTCTGCAGAGTATAGTATTCCCAAAGGCAAAAGGCTTACAACCAAGTAACCTTTCTGGTAAACACAAATATAATCTTACAAGGGCCAAAGTGGACCTTAGAAAACAACTTTTTCATAACCTTAATCATCAAACACAACAATGTTGATCCGCAAAGAACATGAAAGAGCACCATGTAAGAAATTATGGGCTGTCACAGGTTTTTAAAAACACATGTGAAATTTAATAAAATAGTAATAAAGATGATCCCTTTGTGACCCTTCTGGGTCTTTTGTTTGGCTGGGGTGGGTGCATACCCTCAACCCCCCACATAGATATTTAAAATTATATATGATAATGTACACAGATACATTTTAAATGCTATCTATTTTTCCATTAGCAAAAATCTGCCTTCTCTCCTTCCCACTCCATCCTGCCCCCTCCCAGTTGAGAACAAAATAAAAATGAAACTTCTATTACAAACATATATAGTCAAACAAAACAAATCTCCACATTGGTCATGTTCAGAAAAATGTATCTCAGTCTTTACTCTGAGACCTTCACGTTTTTGGAAAGTATGTAGCATGTTTCATCCTTAGTCTTCTGGGTTCATGTTCGGTCATTAGTTACTCATTCTTTCAGAGTTCTTAATTTTGCCATGTTTGTCATTGTATAAATCTATAAATCTTTTTCTTTTGTTTCTATTCACTTAACTTTGCATCATTTCATTCAAGTCCTCCCAGGTTTCTCTGAAATCATTCCCTTATTCATTTCTTATAATATTCTATTGCATTTATATATTGTCATTTGTTCAATCATTTCAAAAATGGATTTTAATGGAATTAGGGATTTCTAAGTATTCTTGATGAAAAGACCAAAATGAAATAGATATTTTGAAATAAAAATAGACTTCCAAGAAAACATCCAAAAATAAGTGCCATCTGTGTCCAAGGCACTGTGTTAAATGTGGATACAAAAAAAGGGCAAAATACAACCTGTGCTTACTCTTAGATACCTCAGAGTCTAATGGAGGACACAACATGTTAAAAAAAAACTGTGATATTAATTTAATATAGTCCTTTTTTTAGTATTATGTTTTTATTTTATTTTTTCTCAATTACACATAGACAAAACATTGTAATGCTCTTTTTAGAAAATTTAAGTTCCAAATTCCCTTGCTCCCTCCCACCTCACCCCCCTCGAGAAGGCAATTTTATATATTTTACACCTGTGTAGTTGTGCAAAACATTTTCACATTAGCTATAATTTGCAAAAGAAAATGCAGACCCCCAAAACAAAACAAAACTAGAATAATAAAGTTTTAAAAAGTAAGCTTCAATCTGTACTCATAGTCCATCAGTTCTTTGCCTGGAGGTGGATAGCATTTTTCATCATAAGTCCTTTGGAATTGTCCTAGATCTGTGTACAGTTGATTGTTGTAATATCACTGTGCTCTGGTCTTTACCCATAAGGGACTTTGTTCCCCTGTAATCAGCAGCTCTAGCTCTCCTCCTGGCCCTGGGACTGACCAGGTCTTCTGCAGCTGCAATTGCTAGAGTTCTTCTTTGTTTGAGAATAGACACCAGGGTCCCTGCTCCCCAGTAAGTGACCACAAGAATTCCTCTGCCCTGGAACTACAACCAGCCCCCTGGGCCCCTGCTTTCCTGTGACTTGAAGTACTATTGTTCCTTTTGGTTCTCTGCCTGTGACCTGGCATTATGTATGGGCAGTGCAACCGGGTCCTGAGCCCAGTGTCAGCAAAGGGTCTCCTGCAATCTTCTTTGGACACATTGTTTGACTTTGTACCCCTACCCCCTCTTTCTGTGGGTTGCTGCTGCTGTGAGTGCTGCTGCTGGTCTTGTGGTATCCTGCCTTCTTCGCCACCTGAACACCACCTTGGCAAGACAGATTTTTCTTTATGAGATTATAAGTTGTCCTAGGTTGGAAAATGGTTTCACCTGACTTTGTTAGTTCTGCTGCTCCAGAATTCAATTTGAGGCATTATTTCAGAGTTGTTTGGAGGTAAATTTGGGAGAGCTCTGCGGAGTGCTTCTGTACTCTGCCGTCTTGGCTCTGCCTCCCTCCATTAATATAGTCTTGACACCTAAGCCAGGGAAAGACAAAGCAGAGTGAAAACTACATCCCTAATAATTAGTACAAAAATTTCAAACAAAATATTAGCGAGTAGGCTATAACAATATGTTAGAAAGATTATGTACTCTGGCCAGGTTTGTTTTATGTGAGGAATACATGGTTGGTTCAGTATAAGGAAGATTGTAAATTTAATAAAGCATACTAATATAAGTAATGAGAAGCCAAATGGTTATATCAAAAGATGCTGAAAAGATATTTGACAAAATCTAGGATCTATTTCCGGTAGAAGCGAGGGCATTTGGTTGGGGAATGGCTAAACAAACAAGCTGTGGTATATAAATGTAATTGAATACTGCTGTGCTATAAGAAATGAGGAGTAGACGAGCTTCATAATAACCTAGAGAGACTTACACAAACTGATGCTGAGTGAGAAGAGCAGAACCAGGAGAACTTTGTATACAACTACAGACACATGGTATCTGTGATGACTAACTTTGATAGACTGGGCTCCTCTCAGCAATGCAAGGCTAGAAGACAGCTTTAAAAAACTCATGATGGAAAAGGCTGTCCACATGCAGAGAAAAGAATTACGGAGTCTGAATACAGAGTGAAGCGAACTACTTGCTCTCTCTTTTGTTTTGTTTCTTCTTTCTCGTTCTTTCCATTGGTCATAATTCTTCTTTACAACTTGACTAATGTTTGATGTGAAGGTATATGTAGAACCTATATTGGATTGCGTGCTGCCATGGTGAGGGGAAGAGAGGGAAAGGGAGAAACCTTGGAACTCAAAAACTTGTGGAACTGATTGTTGTAAACTAAAAGTAAATAACTTTAAAAGAAAAATAATTTTTAAAAAAGAAAAAACTAGAGGGCACAAGAATGAATAGACCTTACCTTGATGCAGGGTGTTGCAAAAGTCCTAGAGTTAGGAAAAGAAATAATAACTGTATAAATCTTAGACCAGACACATGTAATGGAGAAAAATTTAAAGACTTTCTTTATTTTCTTTTTTTAAATTAAATTATTTATTTTTAGTTTTCAACTTTCACTTCCATAAGTTTTAAATTTTCTCTCCCCCACTCCCTCCCCAAGATGGCTTACAATCTGATATTGGCTCTACACGTACATTCCTATTAAACACATTTTCACATTAGTCATGTTGCATAAAAGAATTATAATGAGTGGGAAAAACCATGAGAAAGAAAAAAAAAACAAAATAAAAAGAAAATAGTATGCTTCCTTCTGCATTCTGACTCCATAGTTCTTTCTCTGGATGTGACTGGCATTTTCCATCATGTATCCTTTGGAACTGTTTCAGGTCCTTGTATTGCTGAGAAGGGCTAAGTCTATCAAAAATAGTCCTCTCACACTGTGGCTTTTACTATGTACAATGTTTTTCTGGTTCTGCTCCCCTCACTCAGCATCAGTTCATATACATCTTTCCAGGTTTCTCTGAAGTCCATGGGTTCACCATTTCTTATAGCACAATAGTGTTCCATTATATTCATATACCACAACTTGTTAAGCCATTCCCCAATTGATGGACATCCTCTTGATTTCCAATTCTTGGCCACCACAAAAAGAACTGCTATAAATATTTTTGTACATGCGGGTCCTTTTCCCATTTTTATGATCTCTTTGGGATACAGCCCCAAAGTGTTATTTCTGGGTCAAAGGGTATGCACTTATTTTTAGACCTTTGGCCGTAGTTCCAGATTGCTCTCCAGAGTGGCTGGATCAGTTCATAGTTCCACCAATAATGAATTAGTGTTCCAGCTTTCCCACATCTTCTCCAGTATTTATCATTTTCCTGTTTTGCCATGTTAGTCAATCTGATCAGTGACATGTGGTACCTCAAAGTTTTGATTTGCTTCTCTCTAATGAATGATTTAGAGAATTTTTTCATAGGACTATAGATAGCTTTAATTTCTTCCTCTGAATACTGCCTGTTCATATCCTTTGACCATTTATCATCAATTGGGGGAATGATGTGTACTCTTGTAAATTTGACTCAGTTCTCTATATAGTTTAGAAATGAGGCCTTTATCAGAGACACTGGTTGTAAAGAATTCTTTCCCAGTTTTCTGCCTCCCTCCTAATCTTGTTTGCATTGGCTTTGTTTGTGCAAAATCTTTTCAATTTAATGTAATCAAAATTATCCATTTCGTATTTCATAATGTTCTCTATTTCTTGTTTGGTCATAAATTCCTCCATTCTCCATAAATCTGACAGATAAACTATTTCTTGCTCCTCTAATTTGTTTATAGTATCAGCCTTTATACCTAGATAAGACTTTCTTTTTTTTTTAACTGAAATTTCAGGATTTTATTAACCTGTGAAATATCTTACATCTCAATACAAAAATATGAATTTAACAATATGATACTGAAGAAGGAAAATCTTTCCTGTATCTCGGATATCTTTTTATTGCTTGTACTATGCTTCAGCTTACATAATAACCAAAATGATTTATGAGAACCATTGTCTTTCCAATAAATTGTATTTGAATATTTTTTTTACTTGTTTTTTTATTTTCTTTTTTTTAAATTAATTTATTTTCTTGTTTACATCACTCATTTCCACGAGATTTTGAGTTACAAATTTTCTCCCCATCTTTCCCCTACCCACCACCCCAAAACAGTGATACCATTGTATAGCCCCTCCCCCAATCTGCTGTCTCCTATGTCCTCCCCCACCGCCCCTGTGACTTTCCAGTAGGGCAGGATGGATCTCCCTACCCCACTGCCTGTATATCTTAATTCCCAGTTGGATGTAGTTAATAATAATAGGAATAATATATACATACATATATTTAACATTTGATTATAGAACTTTAAATTCTAGATTTTTTCCCTTCCTCCCTCATCACCCACCCCTACTGGAAGGACAAGCAATTCAATATAGGCTGTACATGTGTAATTACGAAGAACTTCTCCACAGTGGACATATTGTGAGAGACTGATTATATCTCCCTCCTTCCTATCCCCCCCCCATTCTATTCTCTACCCTGTCCCTGTACCTTTACAGAAGTGTATACTTCCAGCAACCCTCCCCCCCACGCTGCCCTCCCCTCCATCATCCCACCTCTCATCCCCATCCCCCCTACTCTCCT
>JAQQSU010009982.1:0-12546 GCA_028627135.1 Pseudochirops cupreus | reverse complement strand
TATGTATATACATACATATCCATGTCTATATAGGAAGGTATATGTGCATATGAATATATATGTATGTGTATATATGTGTACAGGTATACATAAACAGAGGGCACAGTATTAATTGAATAGGAAAGGATGATATTTAAAAGGTGAAACTGAGAGGTGAGAGAGGAATATAATGAGAGGAGATAGGGAGAGACAGAATAGGGTAAATTATCTCATAAAAGAGGCAAGGGAAAACTGTTACAATGGAGGGGAAGAACAGGAAGGCAAAAAGGAATGGGTCAACCTTACTCTCATTGAATTTGGCTTAAGGGAATAACATACACACTAAATCGTGTATCTTACCCTATTGAAAGGAGGGGGGAAGGGGATAAGAGGGGGGATGATATTAGGGAGGGCAGATTGGAGGAGGAGGGTAGTTAGAAGCACACACTTTGGAAAAGGGACAGGGTCAAAGTAGAAAAAAATGTGTCACTAATAGTGCAGCTAGAAGGAATATACATAAAGGGTACAGGTATAAGGTGAATTTGAGGGAATGGCATTAAAAAAATTAAGGGATGAGAAAGAGTAATACAATGGGTGCAGAAAGAAGGGAGAAGTAGAGTTGGGTAAGTTATTTCACATGAAGAGGCATGAAAGTCCTATTACAGTGGAGGGGAAGATCGGAGGGTGGAAAATGAGCATTGTTTGAACCTTACTTATTCTTATCAATATTGGTTCAAAGAGGTAATGATATACACATTCTGTTGAATATAGAACTCTATTCTTATCCAATAGGGACATAGGAGGGGAGGAGATCAAGTAAAGTGTGGTTGGGACAGACAGAAGGAAGGGCAGTAGGTAGATGAGGGAGGTGGTAATCAGAAGTAAAACACTGGTGAGGAGATAAAAAGGTAAAAGGAGAGAGAGGACAGATGGGAGGAAGAATAAGATGTAGGGAAATGCACAGGTAGTAGTCATGATTGTGAATTTGAATGGGATGAACTCTCCCATAAAATGGAGGCAGATAGCAGAATAAATCAAAAACCATAATCTCACAATATTTGTTTACAAGAAGCACACTTGAAGTAGAGGGTCAGGGACTGGAGCAAAATCTATTATGTTTCAGCTGAAGTTAAAAAAAAAAAGAAAGAAAAAAGAACAGGGGTAGCAATCCTGAACTCAGACAAAGTAAAAGCAAAAATTGACCTAATTAAAGAGATAAAAAAAGGAAACTACATCTTGTTAAAAGATACCATAGAAAAGGCATGATATCCAAAAAATAAAATTAGGAAGTGAGAGAGAAATATATTGAGAGAAGGAGAAAGGGCATAATAGAATAGGGTAAATTATCTCATATGGAAGAGGCAAGAGAAAACTGTTACAATGGAGGGGAAGAGCAGGAAGGCAAAAGGGAATGTGTCAACCTTATTCTTGTTGAAATTGGCTTAAGGAGGGAATAACATACACACTCAGTTGGGTATCTTATCCTATAGGACAGTAGGGGGTAAGGGGATTAGAGGGGGATGATAGGAGGGCAGATTAGGGGAGACAGTAGTTAGAAGTGAACATGTTTGAAAATAAAAGATACCATAGACAATGGAGTAATATCAGTACTAAAGATATGCACCAAGTGGTTTAGCAATTAAATTCTTAAAGAAGAAGTTATGTGAATTACAGGAAGAATAGCAAAACTATACTAGTAGGAGACCTCAAATATCCCCTCTCAAAACTCAAAAATCTAACCAAAAAAAATAAACAAGAAAGAAACTAAGGAGGTAAATAGAGTATTAGAAAAGTTAGATGTGACAGAACTTTAGCGTGACTTAGACATAAAAGGTGATACCATAAGCAAACTACAAGATAAAGGAATAATCTACCTATCAGATCTATGGGGAGGAGAAGAATTCATGACCAAATAAGATAGAGAGCATTGCAAAATGTAAAATAGATAATTTTGATTATATTAAATTTTAAAAAAATTTGTACAAACAAAACCAATGCAACCAAGATTAAAAGAAAAGCAGAAAGGTGTGAAGGATGTTTATTGTAAGTGCCTGTAATAAAGGCCTCATTTCTCAGTTACATAGAGAACTGAGTCAAATATACAAGAATACAAACCATGCCCCAATTGATAAATGGTCAAAGGACATGAACAGGCAGTTTTCAGATGAAGAAATCAAAGCTATCTATAGGCATATGAAGAAGTGCTGTAAATCATTTTTGATTAGATAAATGCAAATTTAAACAACTCTCGAGGTACCACCTCATACCTATCAGATTGGCTAATATGACAGAAAAGGAAAATGATAGATGTAGATGTGGGAAAATTAGGACATTAATTCATTGTTAGTGGAGTTGTGAACTGATGCAACCATTCTGGAGAACAATTTGGACCTGTGCCAAAAAGGCAACCAAAATGTGCATACCCTTTAATCCAGCAATACCACTACTAGGTCTGTGTCCCAAAGAGATCATAAAAAAAGGAAAAAGACCTACATGTGCAAAAATATTTATAGCAGCCCTTTCTGTGGCAGCAAAATATTGAAAACTGGAGATGTCCATCAACTGGGGAATGACTGTACAAGCCAGGGTATATGAATGTAATGGAATATTATTGTGTGATGAGAAATGACAAGCAGGATGGTTTCAATAAAACCTGGAAAGGCTTGTACAAACTGATGCAAAGTGAAACAAACAGAACCAAGAAAATATTATACACAGTATCAGCAACATTGTGTGATGGTCAACTATGAATCACTCAGTCCTTCTCAGCAGCACAGTGATCCAAGACTGCCAAGAAAACTGCCTGTTCATGTCCTTTGACTATTTATCAATTGGGGAATAGCTTATATTCTTGTATATTTGGCTCAGTTCTCTATGAAATTGAGAAATGAGGCCTTTATCACAGGCTATAAAGATTCTTTCCCATTGTTCTGCTTTCCTTCTAATCTTAGTTGCATTAGTTTTGTTTGTACAAAAGCTTTTGAATTTAATATAATCAAAATTATCTATTTTACATTTTGCTATGCTCTCTTTTGCCTCCATACAAGGTACCACGCAATATGAGCAGTGACAGTGCCTGCAAAAACCAGGCTAGGCAGTATGGATTCATATCAAGCAGGTAGGCCTGAGCAGCTCCAGTTTAAAAGGCAACTATTGCAACCAAAGCATCTGTTATCTCCATGGACTTCTTCAAGATGCTATTACCTAGGATTAGGAGATTGAGAAATAATAGGTAGAATCCTGGTAAAAATCAGATAGATTTAGCTAGAAATCTCATTTGTATGACCATGCACAAGTGTATCTATCAAAGCCTCAATTTTCTCACCTGTAAAATGGAAATGATAATACTAGTATATCTTACATTACATTATGTATATGTAGTGTGTTATCTCATGACGTGAGACTCATGTGAGATATTGCATAGAGTGCTTTGTAAACTTATAAGTATGTTATTTTTAAGAACTAAATATCAGTCTCAGTTCCTTAGTTTTCTTCCCTCCTTCCTTCCTTTTTTGTTTTTTCTTGCTTTGTTCCTTCTTTTCTTCCTTCTTCCCTTTCTTCCTTTCTCCTAACCTTTGTTTTCTCTTTCTCTATCCTTCTTCTCTTCTTTTCTTTTCTAAAGGGAGCATTGTACTAGAATTCTCTTTGAATCCTGCCCAAATGTCATTTGATGTGGGACCTATAGCTTCAAACACACACTTAGGCTTTATTGAATGGTTGAGTGCAATATTCTGTTTTTAGCAATTTATGTAGGGATGACAAATCTTTCTTTGTAGCTTACTCAGAGTAATGGCTTTTTAAAAAATTGTAGCAGTTCTTAAAGATCATGTATTAAATTTTAGATTGGTTTTATGATCCCTGTTGGTGGTGAGAGTAGCTACAGTGACAAACCATGAATTCTTGTGTAGTGATTTTTTTTTATTGATAGTCTTCTTAACAAAAGTAGGAATATAGAATGGGGGATGTCACCAGGTCCATTCGCTGTATCTGGCCCTTTTAATCTTTTCCTAAGTTGATTTGCCTGACAACCAAAGGTATTGCGGGGATTTGACAGAATTTTGTCCCTTTTCTTGCACATAGATCTTTTGAAATTTTACTAAGTGAATTTTCCATGCTAATTTTGAGGTGATGTACACAAATAATAAGGAATATGATAAGAGTTGAAAGGATTTTTCTAACCCAGAGTCACATTAACACTGGAATGAGAGAATCTGAACCCAGAAAGGAGAAAAGCAGCTCCAAAGACAGACTTAAACATAGCCTTAGAGCTTCTACTGCCTTTGGCTAAGTGAAGCTACAGAGATCTAGGTGGTGCCTGAAAGAGCTTAACAACTCTAGTAGAGAGAGACTACTTAGCAGTTGCACTTCCGACATACTGCAGTAACAAAGGACCTGAAGTTGCTGCAGAAGTGAAGATCAGCAGATAATGGCAACTCAGCAGAGATGCTCAGTGGAAGTGGAGATTCTTAGCAGCAAATAGAGGAATCCAGCAGCACAGATTTCCAACAAAAGAGGCATTCAGCAGGCAGTAGCTTATCAGAGAAAAGAGCAAAGAAAGACCCCGACTCAGAGAAGGTAATTTGCCCGATGACATTACTAGAAAATATCTAACAATGGCTATATAAGTTACCCTTACCATAAAGGGCATGCATGTCTTTCTGACATGTATGCTTTTTGGTCATGTGTGTTTTCTGCATGCATCACCTCCACCACTGGTGATTTGAGAAAACCATATATAGTGGAAAACTGAGACGGGACCATAGATCAATTGGTTTTTCAAATCAAAGGCTATAAGGGCAGTTAACAGAGCCAATGACTCACCTATTTGTGCTTTCTAATAAAACACTGACCACTGGATGGATGGAATTGATGTTTGGCTGAGAGGAACAGTTACATCACTTGTGGCCTAAATATAAAACAATATGGTCCTACTTTGAGATGATATAAGGAAGAAGAACTCAATTCTTCAGTTTGGACTTCGCCTTTTCCCTTGTGGAGAATGCAATGCATCTTTCAGCAGAAGCACATGGAATCCAGTGGGGCAGAATCCAGTGACAGAGTCAAGCAGAATTTAGCCTACAAGAGGAGTTAACACCTGGATCTGGGATTCTACTCAGGAGGTGGCAATTCTCAGAACTGAGACTCCTGCTGGTCCTTTTTTCCAAAAGTATATAGCAGTATACTAGGCCCCTACATCAACTGAACTTGAAACTAATAGTGGGGGCAACTAGGTGGCACAGTGAATAGAACACCAGCCCTGGAGTCAGGAGGACCTGAGTTCAAATCCTACCTCAGACACAACACAAAAACTAGCTATGTGACCTTGGCCAAGTCACTTAACCCCAATTGGCCTGTCTTCCCCCCTCCAAAAAGCCAAAAAAAAATTTTGAAACTAATAGTGACAAGAACCAAGTAGTGGAGTGGCATCCATTGGAGCAATGCCATGCTTCCTTACTTACTTCTCCTTCTCTGGACTACACCCCCTCCTCATCATCTTTGCCCCTGGGCTAATTATATACTCTCCCCCTCCTTCTAGTTCTCCTTTATGTTTATGTTTTTCTCTTTTATGATGTAAGCTCCTTGAGAGTAAGAACTATTTTGTTTTCTTGTATTTGCATACTCAGCAGGTAGCACAGGGCTTGGCACATAATAAGCACTTTACAAAATGCTTTACCCAGCTATTCAGAAGGAAGAGCATCCAGCTGGGTTGGGCTGAGCAACATCAGAGGTTCTGCAGCCCTGCAGTATGATATGTAAGTTGAACCAATCAGTAAGCATTATTAAGTGCTTGCTAGGTACTAGGCACTACGTTAAGTGCTTGGGATGCAATGACAGAATTGAGATAGTCCTTGGTCTTACATTCTAAGGGGGAAGAAAAATGTGTATTTTTATAAATAGACAGGTAATCCTGAGCCATCTTCAGGAGTCCCCCTGATGTACGGATGCATAGCCCAGGACCTTCCCATTGGTACACTGGAGGTTTACCCAGGACTCCCTACTGCATGATCCAGATGTAGATAATTTCCCTATTGGTGCTGATAAACCGTGATAATATTGGATAACTACTGAGACTTACTGATTGTGATTGACTTACTATTGAGACTGATTGTGACCTAACTATTGAGATTTATTGATTGTGACCTATCGAGACTTATTGATTGAGACCTTTATTATTATAACTGTTGTTTTATTCATAATGTTTGGACTATATATATATATATATATATGTGTGTGTGTGTGTGTGTGTGTGTGTGTGTGTGTGTATATGTATATATATGTATATGTAATGTTAGTACTATTCAGTTATGTGTGTATGTGTGTGTATGTAAAGCCAAGCATAAGCAGCTCTGATCACATAGTATATTGAACTCTCTATTTATTCAGCAGTAAGCTAAAGCTAAATATTCACAGAAACCAAAGTACAGCATTCACAATGATATAACATAACAACTTATCACTAAAGTGGTCACATAGTTTTCACTTAAAGTGACCACATAGTTTTAAACAAAAGATATCATTCAATAGGTCCTTATCTCAATCATCCTTAAGAAGCAGTCCTCTTTAAGGGACACAAAGTACAAAGGTCAAAGTTTTCCCCACCCCCTAGGTCACATTGTCTTAATATCTCAGTCAGAAAGTCTTCTTTCTTCTTCATTCAAGATTAGTTTCCAATCACCCTTAATTCAATCATCCTTAAGGGGTACACGGTGGGAAGTACCAAGTTCTCCCACCCCTAGGCCACGGTAAGTCATGATCTCAGTCAGCACTAAGTACCCAAGGAGAGGTCTTTTCATCTTGGTTTGAGGCTGGCTCCCAAATTCCATGGTTCCTCTTCCATGGGTCCAGCTCTTGCCTAAATCTACCCAACTGTCACCTGGATTCACAGGTAGGCATCTCTCAGCTCCTCATCTGGTGCCCATTCCATATCAAAGCTCACAGTGTCTGGTCCACCTCAAGTCCTTCACAGTTTCTGTTTCTGGGAAAACAAAGCTTAACAGAGTCAAAACAACATTCATGCACGTTGCCAGCACCATCATCAACTCACCATCTGCCTGTGAAATCAACAAAGACCCACAAACAAAGTCTTACAACTCAACACAAATCCTCAGTATAGTCCCAGGACCTCTGAAACCCTCCTCCAGGACTTCTGTAAACAGATAATAAGAAAATCCTCTTTCAGGACTTCCAGTAAGGTCCCAGGGCTTCTGTACAAAGTATCACAAACAAAAATCAGCACAGACAGAACAAGCAAACAGAGTGCCTGGCCACCACAACCATTCCCCTTCTCAGTTCTGCTCTATCCCAGCTATGCTCCTTCTTATATATGGTGGTCCTCCTTCCTGTTCCACCCCTTCCTGTTGCATCAGCAAGTTCCTCCCACCTTCAAGTCACAAGGGGCTCAAACAAGGTGCTAAATACTTAAGTGGTTGAAACAAGGTGCTAAGTACTTTTTTGCTTGCTATTACAATATACACACATACATATGTATATATAAACCTTGAGACTTTATATCATTTCTGAACCAATCAGAACCAAAACTAAATTAAGCTGCTGCAAATAAGGTTGCTTCACAATATACATATGCCATGATGGGCATTCCTTCATTTTCTAATTCTTAGACATCACAAAAAGAGCTGCTATGAATATTTTTGTACAAATAGGTCCTTTTCCCTTTTGGGGGATGTCTTTGGGATACAGACCTAGCAGTGGTATTGCTGGATCAAAGGATATACACAGTTTTATAACCCTTTGGGCATAGTTCCAAATTGTTCTCCAGAAAGGTTGGATCAGTTCGTAACTCTACCAACTGTGCACTACTGTCCCAATTTTACCATATCCCCTTCAACATCTAACATTTTCCTTTTTGGTAATATTAGTCACTCTGATAGATGTGAGGTGGTGCCTCAGAGTTATTTGAATTTGCATTTCTCTAATCAATAGTGATTTAGAACATTTTTTTCATATAACTTTAGATACCTTTGATTTCTTCATCTGAAAATTGCCTGTTCATATCCTTTGACCATTTATCTATTGGAGAATGACTTGTATTTTTATAAATTTTACTCAGTTCTCTATTTGTGAAATGAGGCCTTTATCAAAAATACTTGTTGCAAAAAAAAAATTCCCAGTTTTCTGCTTTCCTTATAATTTTGGTTTCATTGGTTTTGTTTGTGTAAAAACTAATTTTAGATACTCAAAATTATATATTTTATATTTTGCAGTGCTCTTCTTATCTCCTTTGGTCTTAAATTCTTCCCTTATCCATAAATCTGGAAGATGAACTACTCCATGTTCTCCTAATCTCCCTGTGATATCATCACTCTTTATGTGTAAATCATATTCCCATTTTGACCTTATTTTCTTATATAGTGTGAGATATTGGTCTGTTCCTAGTTTCTGTCATACTGTTTTCCAGTTTTCCCATCCATTTTTGTGAAATAATGAGTTTTGTTCCCAAACTTGGATCTTTTGGTTTATTATATACTAGATTACTATGGTCTTTTAACATAATATACTTTGTACTTAATCTGTTCCACTGATCTACCACTCTATTTCATTGCCAATACTATCTTGTTTGATATTTATCACTTTAAAATACAGTTTGAGAACTGATATTGCTGGACCATATTTTTTCATATTTTCTTCATTGTTTTCCTGATATCTATTACCTTTCAGGGAATTTAGGGCTCTGCTACATTATTAGGTTCTCTGTTTCTAAATTATTCGAGTTCCAGAAACAAACCTGAAGTCAACTGGGGAGTTAATATTCTTGCCTTTATGCTTTCAAACTTCTCAAGGACTGTCATATAAGCATCTTCTAAAGGTGTCTTATTTCTTCTGCTTATGGAGGTATTTTGCCATTTGTATTACTAATACGTCTCCTTTCAAAGTGTACTTACATTTTAGTTGGCTTGAATGGCTTTAAATCACTATTTTTACTTCATCAAGGTGAAATGGGTACCTCACACAGGCCCTGACGTACCCAACATTTGTATACATATACATTTTATGTGGTAACAATTTTAATGGATTTCATTAAAATCCCACTCTCTATGCCATTTTGAAGGGAAAAAAACTTCATGGATTTTAAATGCTTGCAAGTTACTGTTTTACAGAGCTAGAGACAATTTCAAGAGATAATAGACGAAAAAGCACAGCTCAAAACACTCTGTACACACTGATATTTTGTTCGTGGAGCTGTGAGAAATGATACAACAATTTTAAAAAGCAATTTGGAATTATGCAAACAAAATAACTAACATATCTATACCAGTGGTTCTCAACCTGTGGGTGATGTTCAATTTGTAACAATGAAAATACATCCTGCATATCAGATATTTACATTGTGATTCATAACAGTAGCAAAATTATGAAGTATCAACAAAAATAATTTGATGGTTGGGGATCACCACAACATGAGGAACTGTATTAAAGGGTCGTGGCATTAGGAAGGTTGAGAACCACTGATTTATACCCTTTGAAGCAGAGAACCCATTACTAAGCTTATACACCAAGGAAACCACTGATAAGAAAAAAAGTCCCCATATACTCCAAAACATTTATGGTAGCACTTTTTGTGATAGCTAAAAATTGGAAGCAAAATAGATGTCCATCAGGTATGGAATGGCTAAACAAATTGTGGTACATTAATGCAATGGAATGTTACTGTGTGTGATGAATACACAGGAGTATGGAAAGATCTATATGCAATGATGCAGAATAAAATCCAAGAAAATGATGTACAATACACAATAACTAAAACAAAGTAAATGGAAAGAATGACACACCCAAAAAATCAAAAGCAAATGAAAAATTATGAAGATCAAGTGAGACTCAAATGAAGTTGTGAGAAGAAGACCCCCAACCTCTCCTTCTGTAGAAATAGAAGGTCCACAGACGTTACACATTACAAGCATTTTTGGGACCTTTTCAAATGTATTGGTCAATTGTGTTGACTTTCTCCCTTCTTTTTCCTCTCCAAAAAATACTCTTTGTCATATGAAATGGCCCTCTGAGAGGCAGGGGAAAGGGAGAAATACTTTAGGATACTGTGATGATATAAGAAACAAAATATTAAAGAAAATTTATTTTTAAAAAAGTACTCTAAAATGTAAGATATTATGCTATTATTATTTATAAGAATTATGATATTAAGTTAATATTAAATTTATATATGTATATAATTTTACATATATGTATTGATCTTTTTTGGAATGCATATTTTACATAGTACCTATGATTTCATTGAAGTCGGAAACTCCTAAGTGAATAAATTCTTACTATGCTAAGGCAGTGTCTTCTCTTTAACTTATAGTCTTAAAGAATTGCTGGGAGCGTTGAAAAATTAAGTAACTTGCTCACAGTCACAATAGAAGTATGAGTCAGAGAGAAGACTTGAACCCAGGTCTTTTTTTACTTTGAGGCTAGCCTTTCTTTTATCCACTCCACCAGAGGTTCCAATTTAGTGGTTTGCAAACTCCTTAGGAATTCTTGGCAATGGGCAAGGGAGTTACACTAAAAATTATCTCAATGGTGTCTTCAGTAGTGGTCAATTATGTTACAGATATAGTTTGTAAGCCATAAATAATTGTCCAATTATATTACAAACATAGTTTTTCTCTGTGATAGCAAACATATGAATATTTGAACTGTTACTAACTCAAGCCTTGATTGACACCACGTCCCTCAACCTCCTCTCTTCTCTGATCAAAGAGTTGGACGGTAGAATGCCAAGCTTCTTCCAATTCCTTCTTTAATAGAAGACAGAAACTGGACTCTCTGTTCATTTCACATTGCATCTATTGCTCTGCCTTATTTTAGTTCCATGGAACAAAACCCCCTCATGCCAAATATCTTTTGGTTTCCCATCTCTCTACCCTGGTTTGTTGCCTCCTTTTGTGTTTTTTCTTCCCCTTTAGATTGTAAGTTTCTGGAGGGCAGGGGCTGTCTTTTTAATTAATTGTATCCCCAGTGCTTAGCATAATGCCTGGCATATAGTAGACACTTAAATGATTATTGAATTGGATTAGATTGAGATACTATACATTTGTTTCTGTAGTGATGTGAAAATGTGATAATCATGACAATTTCAGTAGTCATTCAGTGATTCCTTCAAACTGACCACTTCTGATTAAGCACAATGTATTTTTGCAGTTTCTCAACGTGCCATCAAATTGTTTCTAAATTTCTAGGAAATGTAAGGTATATGTGTTATGGATGTATATGTGTGTATGTGCATGTACATATATATGTATAAACAAATTTTTAATAGATGGTTAGGGGCATATATATACCTTGATTTGCTTTCTGTACACTGTACCAGAGTAGCTCATTCCCCTCTGTTATCCTGTAATCATACTTCATCAGCTGTGCAATCTTGTGCCCAAGATGTTATGAATATCCATATTCATATCAGGATTTTAAAAATAATAATCACTGGTCATATGCATTACAAGCAATCTTAAAACCATCACAAGCCATGAAAAACACACTACAGAAACAAACTTTGTATTGATTCTTCTTGCAGTACTAAGGCAGTATTCCTTTTTAAACTTATCCTTTACTTACATTGGTATTATTCCAGATGGTAATTTGGCATATTTTCAAGGGGTGGGTTAGCAACATTTGTTAGTTGTTCCTTAGAGTTTCTAGGAGAGTTAGCTGGTATGCAAATGGTAGAAGAGAAGAAAGTCATATCAGAAAAGAGTCTCTCCTTACAAAATTTAGTTTATATATAAACACTGTTTAAAAATGAAGCAATATGTGCAATTCAACTTTAAATCATGTGATATAATGCTTGTCACTAGTCAATAAAAAAAGCAAATGTTTTAAACAATAGCTAGCTCTTAATTTTGACCAATGTTAGGTAGCTAAAATTAAAAACAACAACAATGAATTTCCATCTTTTGTAAGAAATTTTGTAAAATTTCCCTATTATTTTCTATTGCATATTTCTGTGAGAAAGTATTTTCACTTTATTCTTGCTTAAATCAAAATACAGTAGTAAACTGAATGTGGAATCAGACCGAATACTGTGTATGGTGTTGAGCCAAATGTTATAAACATTTGTTCAAATCTGTCCAACACAGAAATTACATTTATATATGAATATCATGTTATCTTGGACACCTTCCATACTGTAACTCATTTCATTAAGATATTATTTATATTCAACAAAATTTGTAAAATAAAGAAATTTACTATAGTACTGCAGATAATTATAAGCATATGAGATTGGTCTTAGGAACAAAAAGAATTCCTGGAAGAGCTTAAAAAAGGATTTTAAAAAGCAAATTAGAAAAATGTAAGAAAAATTTGGAAAAGAAATGAGAATAATGCAAAAGAAACATGAAAAAAGAGTCAATAGCATGGTAAAAGATATATAAAAATTTACCAGTGGAAAAACTCCCTAAAAAATAGAATTGAACAAGTGAAAACTAATGACTCTGTGAGACATCAAGATATGATAAAATGAAAGCTAAAAAGTAAAAAAAAAAATAGAAGAAAATGTGAAATTTCTCAATGGAAAAACAATTGACTTAGGAAATAGGTGCAGAAGAATTAATA
>JAQQSU010009981.1:0-12546 GCA_028627135.1 Pseudochirops cupreus | reverse complement strand
CCCTTCCTGCTACATCAGCAAGCTCAAGGGGCGTGGAAGATCTTCAAATCCCAATATCGTTACATAATCCTAGCTCCCTTTATCTCCAGAATATCATATTCCAGGCCCTTTGATCTCTTAATGTAGAAGCTGCTAGATCCTATGTTATCCTGATTGTTTTTCCACAGTATTCACTTTGTTTCTTCTTGGCAGCTTATAATATTTGTTCCTTGATCTGGGAACTCTGGAACCTGGCTATAACATTCCTAGGAGTTTTATTTTGGGGATCTTTTTCAAGAGGTGATCAGTGAATTCTTTCAAGTTCTATTTTGCCCTCTGGTTCTAAAATATCTGGGCAATTTTCCTTGAGAATTTCTTGAGGGATACTTTCTAGTTTCTTTTTTTTTGATCACGGCTTTCAGGTAGTCCAGTAATAGAAGGGAAGCTAATATTCTGAGTGAGATAACAAGTAGATAGATCTGTGTTTAAGGAAAACTACAATTATACAAGTATATAGGAGGGACTGGATTAATGAAAAACATGAGACAGAGAGAACACTTAGGAGGCTATTATAAAAATATAGGCAAAAGATGGCAGATGCATGAATGAAGAAAAAGAGCTAGATATGAGAGATGTGAAAGTAGAAATGACAAGATTTGGCAAATCTTTGAATATGTAGAGTAACAGAGAGTGAGGAGTCCATGATAGTACTCCTAGGTAGGAACATGCAAGACTGAAAGGATGGTGGTGCTTTTGACAGAATTCAAGGAGTCTGGAAGATTCTTCCTAGCTGTGAGGTCAACTCTCTAACCACTATACACATGGCATATTATATACACATTATACACAGTTATACAGTGCATATGTGTGCCTAGACAAAACATATATTTGTGTATACCTGCATATGTGTGTACATGCATATGTCAATATGTGCAATGCATATACATATATACACATGTCCATCACACTTATACATATGCATACACACAAATGTATTCCCATTCCAATCCATTTTCATATCTATATACACATACACATCCATTCACATATCCCTGTTTATATATATATATATATGTATATACATATATATATATATACACACATATGTGCATGCAAACAAATATTTATATATGTAGATGTAGATGTGGAAGATGTGTATAAATATATTCCTCCATGTTTATAGGCATATATTCATATATAATAATAATTTTACAGATGAGCAACTAAGACCTAGGGAGTTTAATTGATTTTCCCAAGTTCATATAGCTAATATATATCAAGGTTTGGCTTTGAACCCGTGTTTTCTGATTCAAAATCCACTAAAATTGCCACATAGTTTCCACCCTGGTAGTCAAAAAGTTTTGACCAAAAGTTTGAACAAAGAAGAGTCATTTAGTAACTCAATCGTTCAATCATCTCAATCATTCAATCATTCTTAAAGAGAATTGCCTCCTTAAGGAACACAATGTACGACAGTCAAAGTTCTCCACTCGTGGAGCACACTAAGTTACAAATCAATCACTTATTCAGTCATCAGTCACTAAGTACAATCATTTAGTCAATCATTCAATCATCCTTCATCATTCTCTATTCAATCATCAGAAAACACACAGACCCTCCACTTCTAGGTCACTAGTAAATTACAATTTCTTAGTCAGTACACAGTATCCAATCAAAGTCCTCTTTCAACTCGACTCAAGATGGTCTTTCAGATTCCCTGGTTGTTCCCTTTCCATGGTCCCAGATGCTACCTGGATTCACCAAACTGTCATCTTGGTTCAAATGCAGACAGCTCCCAGGTCCTTGTCCAGCTCTCTGTGCTGGTCATGCTCCACACTGAAGTTCACAGTGTACAGTTCACCTCAAATCCTTCACAGTCTCTGCTCCCTGGAAGTCAAAGCTTAACAAAGCCACCAATAGTTTCATGCAAAGTACCAGTATCACTGTCATGCTTCCTCAGTCCCTTGACAGTGCCAGCTGGCTCTCAGAAATCCTCAATAGCCTCAGCAATTCCAGCTGGCCCTCAGCTCTGACTGTTCCTCGGAAATCCTCAGCAGCTCTGGTTGGCCCTCAGACTCAGCAGAAGTTTCAGCCTGTTCCCAGAATCAAAATCACTCCATCTAGGTTTTCAAAATCAAAATCATTTTCTCCAGCCTGGGGGTGGGGGGCTTTCCTCTTCAGGCTCCCCAGCTCCTCTTCAACCTCCCTGGGTGCAGCAGTTTCTGCCTCCAAGGATCTTGCTTCAAGAAGGTCTGTCTGAGCCAGCCGGGGCTTCTCCTTATATACGCACAGCATTAGCTTCTTCCTGTTTCAGCCAACCCCTTCCTGTTATGCCAGCAACAGGGATTTATGCCTTCTGTTTCTTTAACAGAGGCTTGATTAATTACTAAGTGCTAAGTACCTGTTACCTTTGCCCATACAAAGGGATTTTCAGATTCAAATTACATTACCATTACAAAGTTTTGAATCAAATACTCTGCAAAGTCCCTGTTAGAGTTAAAATAATATCATGTTAAGGTTCTGTATAAATTTTAACAAATTTTAAAATCATGATTGCTATTTATTAAAATTGTTATTCTGCCATTTTAATTCATATTTTTATTTTAAACTTAAACATAGAATAAGAAAGAAAAAATAAATGTTAATAGTAAAATAAAACAAAATAAGAAGAGAAAAAAAAGCATTTCCATATGCAAAGTAGAATGTACGAAAGGACTAAAAATGTACAGTGATAAATTTCCGTTTTAAGAAAGTCTATATAATACATATGATGTGTTGTACTTAGAGCTCTCCATCTTTTCTTTGCTTACTTGTAAATTTTCTTTTATTCTCTAATGTGCAAATATTACTTTGTTCTTTTTCCCCTCTCTCCCAAGGCTGCAATCAAGTACACACACATACATATATACATATATACATACATATATATGTAAACACACATATACTCATGCATATACTCATGCATACATACATGAATAATACACTTACACATGCATTTACTTATATTTCCATAAACATAGTCATATATATAGACATATACAATTGTATGCATTTATTTAAGACTGTACTATACTGAATTATCTTCTGTTTGTCTTTTGGTGGGTAATTTCTTTCTTCATAAGTCTGAGTCTTTCCTCATTTTTCCAAGACCACCAGCTCATGATTTCCTACACCACAACAATATATCACCCTTATACTGTCTATTTGTTTTAAATAGTCCAACATAATATTTTTAGATATGGCTTACACATAGTGTAGTTTCCCTTTTTTTCCCTTTTGATTAAAATTATTTTAGCTTTAACTTTGTCCAAGATGATGTTTACCACCCTGCTCCTTTTCCCCTAACAAATTCTACTCCTGATCTTATTTTATGTTTGTTCATATCTCTTATTTCCTGTCCCTTCTAACTGCTCTATTTTACTTCTACTTGCTACTTTACCCACCTATTTCTTGACTACCCCCACTCTCAAGGATCTCTCCCTTACCCTCCTATTCCCATTAATCTAAACAGCCTTCTATAGCCCTCTTTAACCTATTCTTTCACCCTCCCCTTTTAAGATCTCTCCCTTAACCTCTTCCCCTCCCTATCTCCTTAGATTTTTATGTCTTTCTGAATTTAGAAGACTTTAATAAATCTATATGTGTATGTGTGTATATGTATGTATGCACGTATATGTATGTATGTATATGTGTGTATGTATGCTTGTATGTATGTATATGTGTATGCATGTATGCATGTATACATTATTCCCTCTTGGACCCATTCCTGATGAAAGTAGATTTCCAGAATTATTAGCCCTCCTCCCAAATCTAATTCCTCTGTGTTGGTTCTTCCTCTCACCTAATTTGTATAATATAATCCCTCTTTTTTTGCTCCTCTTAAATAGTTTTCCTTTTTAAAATTACATACTAAGATCGACCCCAGTCTTTCTTAATGAGCTACCCTATTACTAATAACAATCTTAGACATACATTTTACATCCATCAATAATAAACAGTATGTCCTTATGGAATTCCTTGTAATTAGCTTTTGATATCTACTTTACTTTCCTCTTGACTCAAGCATGTCAAATCTTCTATTAAGTATAATTTTTAAAAAATCATGAAAGTCTGACAATATATTAAATATCCTTTCATTTTTTATTCAGGGTCATACTTAATTTTTCTGGGAATGATATTTTCAGGTGAAACTCCAGTTCTTTTCTTTGATATATAATGTTTCAAGACATGAAGTCTTTTAGTGTTGCTGCTACTAGATCTTGGGTGATTCTAGTTATAGCTCTGCCATATTTAATTTTTTTTTCCTTTTTGATCATAATATTTCAACATTGTGCTGGGGGTTTTGGAATTTGACTATAATATTCTTGGGAGTTTTCCTTGTAGGATCTCTTTCAGGTGGTGATTGGTGGATTTTTTTCTGTTTCAACTTTCCCCTTTGTTCTAATGTTTCAGGACAGTTTTCTTTAATTATTTCTTGTATTATTGTATCAAAATTCTTTTTTTATTATAGCTTTCTGGATAGTCTGATTATTCTCATATTTTCTCTTCTTGATATATGCTCCACATCAGTTGTTTTGTTCTTACAAGATGTTTCACATTCTTTTCTATTTTTTCAACATTTATATTTTGTTTTATTACTTCTTGATCTCTTATTACTTTGTTACCTTTCCCCTTGTCCAGTTTTGAATTTCAAGGAGTCACTTCTTCCTTAAGATTCTGGATTGTTAAGATTCCTTAAGATTCTTTTTTAATTGGTTGGTTTTCTTTTCATAATCTTGTCTTTCTTGGATTGTTCTTATTTTTTTTAGTTTTTTTTTCCCCTCAAGCTCTCTCATTTGATTTTAAAGTCTTTTTAAAGTTCTTCTATAAATTCTTTTTCTGCAGATGACCATTTGATATTATTCTTCAGATTTCTTTGCTTCAGTATCCTCCTCTGAAGATGAGCCCTGGTCTTCTCTGGTCCCGTAGTAATTCTCTATAGGTCAATTCTCTCTTCTTTTCTTGGTTTTTTTTCTTTGTACTTCTTTTCTTTCTTTCCTTCTTTCCTTCTCTTTCTTTCTTTGTTTCCTTCCTTCCTTCCTTCTTTCTTTCTTTCTTTCTTTCTTTCTTCAGCTTAGTTTTTGTAATCACCTCTAGCCCTGGGGTGTGGAGAATTGGCCTTTGACCTCAGATCCTCCTTCAGTTTTCCCCTCTGGCCTGGATCCAAAACCAAGACCTCCAGACTCCTGTAATTGCTCACAGCCATCAGGGTCCTCACCTTACTGCTTCTATATCTACTAGGCATATGTGGATTCCTTCTCACCCCCACCACATCTCTACAGCACATCTGAGTCTTTGTCAGCAGAGATCCCTCTATCTTCCCCAGCTCAGATGACTAACTCTCTTCACTGTCCTGGGGATAAAAGTTCCTGTGCCAGGGCTGAGGCAGCCTCCCAACTCAGTTATCCCCAGGGCTTGCCACTTGCTATTTAAGCAGTCCTAGCATGGAGGTGTTTACTCTTTGCAGGAACCATTCTGGGATTTTTCTTCAGATGTTCTCTGATTGTCCCAGGATGACCACTGTTCTGACCCTTCTCTTATTTATTTTCTCTGCTCTATGTTCACCATGAGTGCTATTATTATCTAATTTGTGGGGGAAATCTGGAGAGTTTGGAATTTTCTGACCTACCCCACCATCCTCTCAGAAGGCTCTATTATGCTATTTTGAGTTAACTGTATATGGCACCAGTCTAGGACTTACATATATAGTTTTTTTTTATACTTAAATGCATCATTTTCATAAATATAGGTACATCACAGAAAAAGAATTATTTCTAATGTTTGGGTCAATTTAGACTTATACTACAACTCTCTATTGCCCTTTAACTTACCTGAATTTTTCATTTTTCAGACAGTGTGGCATTCCATGATTTATAAAAGTAGAACATCACTTTTATATCATTGTTTTTACAATATGGATTTTTTTAAAAGAATAATTTCTTATCACTTATAACACTGCCCAACTTTGCAAATATACTAGAGCCCACACTCTTCCTCCCCTCAATGAGACCTAGTTCTTTAATGACATGTTAGGAAAATGTATTGAATAACTATTAGAATGAAAGGACCTTCTCACCAACAACATGCATGGAAAAGAATAGTTTATTTCATATATTTTGCATTTGGTGTGTGAATTATTAAGCTACTACATTGCAAACAACCATGAACATTACTGAGGAAGTTCCTGGTTATTTTTAGGTTTCATAAAATCAACATAATAGCATATGTCAAATAAGTAAATAAATTAAAAAGGCCATCTAAAAGGCTCTTTAAATCTATAGTCAATCCAGCTTCCATTTGTGTTGTACCAAGAACATCCTCTGTGAGAATAACAAACAATTGTGACAAGTGTGTGTGTGCGCACACACACACACACACAGATGGATACATAGATAGATAGATAGATAGATAGATAGATATAGATGATATGCTTGTGTGTACATATATATCTCACTTATTTTATGTGTAATTTTATACTGATCATGAGAAGATAATTGGACAGATTTATCTTTGTAGTTGCATCCTTCACAATTTTAGTTTCAGTTCTCCTGAAATAAACTTTGTAAGATTAGAGCCACATCCTTACCACAATAAAGTAAAAGAATAGTATTATAATTGGGGTAAAGTGATTTCACTGGGAGAGAAAATCTCCCAATTGACAATTCTAGGAATAATTAGAATATTTCTCAAACTGTTTACCTCATAAGTTTAAATACACCAAATAATTATAGTTAGTCAACTAATAATGAGCAGTATCTATAGATTCAATATGGATTCACATTTATGTGATGTTGCAATCTGCTTACTCACTCAATAGTCAACCTACTAACAATAAATTAAATTTGATTTATTTTACCTTAAATATATCCTTTGGAAAATTTAGGAAATTTGAAACCATAGAATAATATACCCTCAAAAAGTCCATCTGGAAGTACAGAATTTGGAACCAGAGGGCCTTCGTTAAATCTTTCCTCTGGCATTTGCTACCTTTGACCTTTGAAGTGTCATTTCACCACTCTGGGCCCAAGTCTCCCTCTCTATAAAATGAGAAAGTTGGACTCAGCAGTACTTAAGATTTTTTTTTCCCCAGCTATAAATTCTACTGTTCCCTTGTCATGAATGATACTAAATGGCTTTGTTTCAGTTAGAGAAGTCACCATATTGGAGAAATACAAAGTCTAGCAGGTTCTGCTAACATCAAAAGACTTCGAATATGGATCTATAACAGACTATAGTCTCTGTCCTGTTCTGTCCTTTTTAATCAAGTGCCAATATCTAATTAAGTATTATATATAATTCCCTTCAAAGTTTATGAAATGCTTCCCTCCCTCCATAAGAGGGACAGTGAAAGTATTTTATCTAAATTTTTAAAAAACATGAATTTCAGGCTTAAAGAGGTTTGATAACTTGCCCAAGGTCACACAGCTAGTGATGTCAGAATCATGATGCAAAACAAGTTTCCTGACTCTGGTCACAATACTCTTCCCAACATACCATACAATCTCTCGATCAATAAATCATCTATATGTTTGCTAAATATTTATACAATCCTAGATATTTAGATATTTATAACAATTTTTACTCCCAGCATTTCTCAAATATTTGGAATCAAAAATTGTGTAAGCACACTGATCACTATATTAAGACCAAAATACCAACTTAGAAAAGGCATTCCATAAACATTATCAATTAGTTGAGGATAGGACACAAGTCATAAACCAAGAGATAAACTTTTTATTGTTCCCTAGAACTGCAATTCACTCTATAGCTTTAATTATTAGCTGAGATAAGCCCTTTCCAAACTCAGTTGTAGCAAAATGACTTAAAAAAATGAATATTCTCAGGAACTTTTCCAAATTGTCAGTAATTCCAGAGAATGGAATATGAATGGCAAATTCCATACAAACTTTTCAGTATCTAAATGTAACTTCTTCTGTATTTAAAAGTCTTTCTGCCTGACAATGAACAAGGCAGATACTCTCCCAGCAACTGTCAGTATCCTGAACCACTGCTTTACTGATACATACTTGGGAAACAGTTATTAGAAGTTAGAACAACTTTCAGGGGAAGAAACTTAGAAGCCCAGAGTTCAGATTAGGTCAAAGCAGTTTCCCCTGTTTTAGGTATTATTTTCTTAAGTCAAACTTCTATTAAAGTAGGGGTCATTCTTACCTGTCTTAGGTCAAAATTGAATTTTTAAATTGCCTCTCCCCCAAAACTCTGATATTCCTTTGGTGTCTATGAAGGGCTATTCCAGTGAGAACACATGTTCCTGCAGATCCTGCCATGGTCCCAGCATATGTTCACTGAAAGATAATATATCCACTATAAAGGGCCATCCTAATTAGCCTTGGGAACCTCTTTTTACAGACGAATGGTTACTAAGTGAAGGCATATTGGCACTTGTAACTCATGAAGAATGCCCATTATGACATGAAAGTAGTACAATTTATTGTGAGATAAACACTCATTAAAACAGGGTACATGGAGTGTAGGTCAAACAATTATTCCCAGTCTTTTACTATCCAGAATGGTCCCACTAGAGTTGCCTGCCTTCAAAGAAATCTCATTCCATTCTCTAATTCTTTTTATTTTCCAATAAATTTCAAAAGAGTTTCACAGATTTAGTGATCTTGAATGAATTAAACAACCAACTCTTTATCAGATTGTATTTGGTAGGATCATAGATTTGCCTTTAAAAGGGATCATAGAAGTCAAGTATAACAGCCTCATTTTACAGATGAAGAAACTGAGTCACAAGGCAGTGAAGTGATTTGCCCAGGGTCACAGAGTTTTTAATTATATGAGGCAAGATTCAAATCCATATCTTCCTTAACATAACACTCATTTCATCCAAAACATAATTTTTTAGTAATAGATATAATTATCTAAGTTTGGCATATAAGACTCAAAAGGAAAGAGAGCTTAGAAAAGTCCAAACCTATATTAAAAATATAGGAACTTCTCTGAATCAAATTCATGCTAGCCAGATTTTGGCAGGGAAATAGAAGAGAAAACTATACATCTAAACCATGGGCATATACTGAAATAACTAGGGCATCATAGAACTTACAGGTCCAACTTGAAAATGTTAATTAAATCCTTCTGGGTCATGATTCTGTGATTCAAACAAATGGTCCACTGGTAACTTCCATCCCCACTAATTGTTTTCAATCAAATATGTCAATCAACTGCTTGATTGTTAAAAACAATAGGCTTAAAATCTTGCTGCCCAGTCAGAAGACTCAAGAAATGAAATTTGAGATATATTCTAGGAAGACTTAAGAAGAGAGGAGATAAGGAGTTTTAAATTGACCGTGTCAGCATCTAAATGCTCCATTACAGGTGAATCAGAAGGAACAAATCATTGTTCAGCTGTTGCATGTTGTCAGCCAAATTTTCCTTCTCATTATTATATGGTTCTCTGTTCAGAGATCATTGCAGTCATGTGGAAACAGAAATCACAAGGATTAAAATAATCATTTCTTTAAAGATCACAAACTTTTAGGGTTAAAATATGGTTCCAATTAATCATATTTGAGTTATTCTAGTCATTAGCAGAGTAGTGGAAATTAATCAAATTTCCCACCTGAAAGAAATGTACACTTTTTGGTCAAAGAATGGGACAGTTGTTAAACTAGACATTCAGCCACAATACAGTAAATTGGATTTAAAAGGTGGCAATTATCATATTAGGATTATTGCTTCATTACATCTCTATTAATTTTTTTCTCCTCCCAGTCATTAGAAAGAGCAGTAGAAAATGCTGACAAATAGTAACAGAAAATCATTTCAAAAGAGAAAGGCTACACAGAGACTCATAGAATCACATTAGCTTAGCTTTGGAAGAAAAGTCCAAGATAGTCCAGTAAAAACTCTACCTAGATCATAAATTCTACCTTGAGCATCCCTTCCACTCAAAAATGTAGTCAACCATCCTTTTCTTGAATTCTTTGGTGATGATCATTTTCCTATTCCTTGTCAGGCAGCCTACTCCTTTTTCCAAATGAAAGACCCATTGGAAGGAAGATGTCCCAAATATTGAGTTGAAATCTACCTCTTTGCTATTTTCATCTACTGATTCTGCTACTGCCCTATAGGCTAAACAGAATGATCCTCATTATTTTTTTTTTACA
The DNA here is from genome assembly GCA_028627135.1 of Pseudochirops cupreus. Classification (NCBI taxonomy): domain Eukaryota; kingdom Metazoa; phylum Chordata; class Mammalia; order Diprotodontia; family Pseudocheiridae; genus Pseudochirops; species Pseudochirops cupreus. The sequence goes on along the minus strand of JAQQSU010009981.1, from coordinate 2,392 downwards.
TGACAGCCTTTAAATAATCAATGACAGCTATCATGAATGGTTGCATTTTTTTTTTAAGAGTAGAAAGTAGAATTAGACTCATGGAATCTGGATTCTAACATATACTAACTGTGAAATTCTAGGTCTGGACTACAAAAAATCACATTCTTCCAATGACATTTTTTTTAATGGTAAGCAGTTTAATTTCCTTCAGATAATCATCTGACATGATTTTGAGGCTCCTTACTAATGTCAGTCTCCATTTTTAGATATACTCTGATTTGTCAATGTCCTTTAAAAACATCTGTGGTTTAAGAAATGACAAAATACTCTGAAAATAGTCTAACCAAGATGAGGGGCAGGGTGAGGTGGTGTTGCTACCATCTTATTCTCAGTGGTCACTTAACATATCTCATTTTTGACAAGTACTGATTTCTCAGTACGCCATAACGTTCAGAAATTTTTCATAGTAATTCCATGTTGAGGCATTTAGGTAGCATAATGGATGAAACACCGAACTGAAGTCAGAAAGGTTACTGCTTTGGATACTTTATAACTGTGTGACCCTGAACAAGTCACTTAAATTCTCTCAGTCTCAGTTTCCTCATCAGTAAAATGAGGAGAATAATATCTATATTTTATATGCTCTGATAGGGTTGTTGTGAGAATCAGTGCAGTTAATGTATGCAAATTCCTTACCAAACCTTAAAATACTATGTGTCAGTTATTATTTCTGGGTATGTTCTTGCACCTTGTATTTGTGCTGTATTTTTTTTTTAATTCAAGTTCAGGTCTTTTCATTTTTCCCTATCAAAATGTATTTTATTATAATTGCCCCACTGTTCTATCCTATTATAATATTTCAGGCTCCCAATTATATCATCCAAAATAGTAGACATCTGTCCCAACTTCTGTCAACTTTGATAAGCATAGCTTCCATGTCTTCATCCTAGTCACTGATATGGTATTGAAAATAATAGAAAAGCAAAGAAACCTGTGAGGCAACCTCCCTTTGCAGTGAAATTAGTCAATTGCCAGGTTTTGAGTCTGGTCATTTAACCAGGTTAAACTATTCTCTGTATATATGTATATATTTTATCTTGTTCAAAAGGCTATGTAGCAAATCTATAAAATGCTTTGTTGAAATCTAGTTAGCTTGAGCCAATAGAATTTCCCTGATCTGAAAGTCTAGTTATCCTGTAAAACAATGCAACCAAATTAGCCTATTGTTACTCATTTTTTAATGAATCCTTGCTTATTCTAAGTGGCTACCTTTTTCCTAAGTGCTCAAAAAAAATCACCCTGTTATTAATTCATTTCAGATTCCTAACTCCCCACCCCAAACACCTCCTGTCATGAATTGACATTAAGCTCAGTAGCCTACAGCTTAAAGTAATTTTCTTTCCTTTTTTTGAAAAATTTATATTTTTTTTCTTTAGTCCAGTAGCACGTCTCTTATCATCCAATTTCTCAACCATCATCAAAATCACTTCTTCAATCACATCACAAGTTTTCTGAACCCCGTTAGATAGTTGATATATCCCAGGTAACTTAAACTCATTGACACCATGCTTATTTATCTTAAACCTTAATTTCCCAGTCATCTATTTCTTTTGTTTTGTTCCTCCCAGGCTATTTCTTTGGAAAGGAAAATAAAAGCAGACTAAAAAGTGAGTAGGTCTCCCTGACATCAATTTCCAGTTATTATCTCCTCATCCAACCCAACAAACAAGCTTAACTCTTCCTTTTCTTACAACTTAACTAGTTTTTTTTAAAGTAGTATTTATTGTATTTTAAATTAACTGCAAACCTTAATTTATAATAGACTAGCTTGCCTCTCATTGTACTCTTTCTTTAGCATTCAGGATTATAGACAATTTCAAATTTTCTTCTCCATAACTCCTACTGATGTGCATCCAAGGCTATCTCTGGTTATTGTGATCTATGTCTTGCCACTGGACCCAGATGACATCACATTGTTTATATCATGGTCCTCTTTGAGAATGAAGGATAAATAACAACTTCTGTGAGTAATAGCAGGAGCTGCCCCACTGGGGACCTAACTGGAACTGGTTAACTGGGCCACATAGATCCTTCCTTCCTTCCTTCCCTCCTTCCTTCCTTCTTTCCTCTTCTTTCTTTCCTTCTTACTTTCTTTTCTTCCTCCCTTCTCTTTCTTTCTTCCTTCCTTCCTTCTTTCCTTCCTCTTCTTTCCTTTTTTCTTTCTTTCCTTCTTTCTTTCTTTCCTTCTTTCTTCCTTCCTTCCCTCCTTCTTTCTTTAATCTTATTTCTTTCCTTCTTACTTTCTTTCCTTCCTTCCTTCCTCCTTCCCTCCCTTGCTTTCTCCCTTCCTCTTCTTTCTTCCTTTCTTCTTTTCTTTCTTTCTTTCTGTTTCTTTCCTTCCTCTTTCTTT
>JAQQSU010000998.1:0-15959 GCA_028627135.1 Pseudochirops cupreus | reverse complement strand
ACATACACATATGTCTATATAGGAGGGTATATATGCATATGAATACATATGTGAGTATGTGTATATATGTGTACATAGAAAGAGGATGCAGGATCAATTGAATAGGATGGGATAATATTTTAAAAGGTGAAATTGAGAGGTGGGAGAGGAATAGTAAGAGAGGAGACAGGGAGAGATAGAACAAGGTTAATCCTCTCATACAGAAGAGGCAAGGGATAATTGTTACAATGGAGGGAAGAACAGGAAGGCAAAAGGGAATGGGTCTTACTCTCATTGAAGTTGGCTTAGAGAAGGAATGACATACATTCTAAAGGAATGACATACATTCTAAATTAGGTATCTTGGCCTACAGGAGAGTAGGGGAGAAGGGGATGAGAGGGGGGATGTTAGAGGGGAGGGGAAGTTGGAGGGAGGGTTGTTAGAATCACACCCTTTTGTAAAGGGACAGGGACAAAGTAGAGAATAGATCTAGTGGGGGGTGGAATAGGTAGGAGGGAAATATACAGGTCCTGGGGTAGGGAGATCCATCTCGCCCTACTGGAAAGTCAGAGGGGTGATGGGGGAGGATATAGGAGAGAGCTGATTGGGGGAGGGGGTATACTGTGGGATTGCTGTTTTGGGGTGGTGGGTAGGGGAAAGACGGGGAGAAAATTTGTAAATCAAAATCTCTTGGAAATGAATGATGTAAACTAAAAATAAACAAAAGTTAAAATTAACTACAAAAAAATCCACAAGAATCGTTGCTGTCAATTGATGCTCTGGTTTAGAGGGAAAAAGTGAATGGCAGGCAACATTTGCCTCAAGTCTATCCCCAAAACAATTCATCCTCCAGAGTATTCATCTGTCAAATTTAAGTTTCACTAAAATCTCACCTCTTACAAGAAGCCTTTCACAATCCTCTTTAATGCTAATGCTCTCCCTCTATGAATTATCTCCAATTTATCCTATAAAACAGCTTGTTGGCATGAAGTGTTATCTCCTTGATTAGACTGTGAGCTCCTTGAAAGCAACGACTGTTATTGTTTATTTTATTTTTTTAGCCTTTGTTTTTATCACCCGTGCTTAGCACAATGCCTTGCATTTGAGGAAAGTAAGGTGCTGAGAAGTAGGGGAAACAAACAATAATTAAAAGAGACCACTCATAATAACATGGAGAGACATATAAACTGATGCTGAGTGAGGGGAGCAGAACCCAATCACAGACACATTGTATCTGTGATGACTAACTTTGATAGACTGGGCTCCTCTGAGCAATGCAAGGCTATAAGACAAACTCCAAAAGACTCATGATGGAAAAGGCTATCCACATCCAGAGAAAGAATTAGTGTCTGAATGCAGATTGAAGCAAATCACTTGCTCTCTTTTTTGTTTTGTTTTGTTCCTTCTTTCTCATTAGTTCCATCGGTTATAATCCTTCTTTAGAACTTGACTAATGTTTAATGTAAAGGCATTTGTAGAACCTATATCAGATTGCATGCCACCATGGAGGGAGGGGGAAGGGAAAGAAGAGGGAAGTAGAGAAAATTTGGAACTCAAAAGCTTGTGGAACTAAATGTTGTAAATTAAAAGTTAATTAGTTAATCTTAAAAAAAAGAGAGAGAGACCACTCAACGTGGCTAACTATGGCACTAAGGCAGAAAGGGAGAACGAAAGATCTCTTCTGTTATAGATGCTGTCCCTACTATCACCAGTTGCCTGGAGACTGAAATGAAGGAAAGAATTGAAGGAAAATGGAACTAGAAATGGAGATGCTTACTAATATCATCATCCCTTCCCTCAAGCTCCAGGGCAAAGGCAAACCAAAGAAGGAATAGAGAAAAGCATCTATAGGAAAAGCAAAGACCCTCAAAACAGTAGACAACAGCAGAAGCAGGCTGAACAATAAATAGATAAGGAGTATCTGTGGCCCACTATAGTCAGCAAAGCTTCCCCTGTCATTCCCCCTCTCCCAGTAGGATTAGGAAGGAGATTATAAACCAGATGGTTCCTCCTTGATGACCTCCAGATAGAGAGTTTATGGGCTTAGAGTGCTGACTGAAGAATATTTTCTTCTTTCTTGTTCTTGTTCTTTTTTTCTTTTTAGACAGCTAATGAGGGAAATTGTTTTGCATGACTATACATATTTATAATGGGTTTTGGTTTTCTTGCCTTCTCAATGGGTAGAGAAGGAGAAAATCTGGAACTGAAAATAAAATAATATTGAATTTTTTTTTTCAATTTAAAAGGAAGAAGCAGTGTGACATAGTAGAGAGTGTATTGGTCCTATAGTCAGGAAGACCTAAGTTCAGATCCTACCTGCAACATTTACTAGCAAAGTGACCATGAAGTCATATTAATTTTCTATTAATTAAAGGACTGATTGCAATCTGCTAAAGGTGGAGAGTTTCCAAACCAACAAAATCACAGATCCCTAATTAAGTTCAAAATGTCACAGAAGTGAAAAAACCCAACTAATAACAATGCATAAAGAAAAATATGCAGAAGATTAAACCTTAAATTAATTTGGATCTTTAAAAAGGAAAAAACACATGCCATATTTGAAGACAGGCAGATGTGACTGTTAAGCATATTGTCTCAGAAAAATCTTAAAGAATGGGACTGATGAACTAGAGGAAGCAGAAACAGAAGCAGTATTGTTACAAGGATGAATGACCTGGACAGAGAGAAGTGAATGAAGAACTTGGGAAACAAAATCACAAACCTGGCATGCAAGTATAATATTTAAGTGATAAAAAAAAGATCAACTATCCAGATAAATGCTGGCATTCTCTCTGTCAGAAACAAAACACAGGTATACCTCATTTTATTGTGCTTTGTTTTTTTGCTGAAAAGTGCAATACAAATTGAAGGTTTGTGTCCACCCTGCACTGAGCACATCTATTGGTGCCATTTTTCCAATAGCATGTGCTCACATAAAATCTGTGTCATATTTTGGTAATTCTCTCAATATTTCGCACCTTTTCATTATTATTATATCTGTTATGGTGATCTATGATCAGTGATCTTTGATGTAACTACTGCGATTACTTTTGGGTGCCACAAACCACTCTCATACAAGACAGCAAACTTAATTGATAAACATTATATGTGTTCTAACTACTTCACCAACACATTTCCCATCTCTCTCCCTCTCCTTGGGTCTCCCTATTACCTGTGACACAACAATTTTGAAATTAGGCCAAATAATAACTTTACAATAATCTCTAAATGTTCAAGTGAAAAGAAGAGTCAATTCATGGGGCAACTTCATTGTCTTATTTTTAAAAATTGCCACAGCCACCCCAACCTCTAGCAACCACCATTTTGATCAGTCAGTAGCCATCAACACTGGGGCAAGACCCTCCAAAAGCAAAAATAATTATGACTCACAGAAAGCTCAGATGATGGTTAATATTTTTTTACCAATAAAGTATTTTAAATTAAGATATATATGTATATATATATATATATACACACACACATATATTAGACATAATACTATTGTACACTTAATAAACTACAATATAGCATAAATATAAATTTTATACGCATTGGGAAACCAGAAAATTCATGTGACTCGATTTATTTTGATATTTACTTTATTGCAATAGTCTACTCTAACTAAACCCACAATATCTTCGAGGTATGCCTGTAGCTGAAAAGCTTTTAGCTTGACTTACTGGTAATTACTGGTAAAGGGTGGAAGAAGTGACTAGGGAAACTGCTATTCTGGACAGAACTCTGATCAACAAGGACAAACTATTTTTTTGAAGTGGCAATGATAAAAATCCAAGGGTAAGCAAGCACCCTATTACATAGTTCATGACAGAAGAAAGGAAAATGGGATATATAAGTACAAAGTATTTCATTCTTTGTACTTGTATCCCTGGCACAGTGCCTAGCACACAGTAGGCATTAATTAAATACTTATTGATTGCCTGATTTATAGTCTAATACATCCTTTAGATTTATGAAATTCCAGATTTCAAAGGTTTCAGGAAAAGAATAGTTAAAAACTAATGAACCAATGTTTTTCAGAGAAAATCAACCAAAGAGGAATAAAAAGCTCTCAAGAATAAAATTTCTGAAGGCAAAAGCAGAAATTATTAAAACAAAGGGAAAAAAGAGCAGCATTCTAAAAAGACTAAATGTAGCTACATCGAGAACTTAACTCACATTTATTTTTTAATGTACAGAAAATGGAAGCAAGTGAAAGCAACTAAGGATGAATATTAAAAAGTAGTAAGGTCTCTAAGAATGGTAACAGAAGGGCTATAGGCCTGAAAGAACTGACAATGACAATAAATGCTCAAAGCAGCAGTTCTCAGCCTGTGGGTTATATTCAATTTAAATACATCCTGCATATCAGATATTTACTTTATGATTCATAACAGTAGAAAAATTACAGTTATGAAGTAGCAATGAAAATAATTTTATGGTTGGGGTCACCACCACATGAGGAACTGTATTAAAGGGTCACGGCATTAGGAAAGTTGAGAACCACTGGCTTAAAGCATTTTGGGGCAAAAGAAGGCTCAGAGAAGTGACGGCATTTTTGCTCGGCCAGTATGAGGCTGATAATGAGCAATAATGGAAAAGCTGAAACTTTTATTTTGTTTTTGCTTTCTCTTCCAAAGAGAACAATGTTTGGAATGAGAAAGATAAGGAGTGGAGACACAGTCTAAAATAAGTTAACAGTCACACAATACCTAGCTACCTTCACTCACTCATTAAGCATTTTTAAGTACCTACTATGTGCCAGGCACTGTGAATACAAGGACAAAAATGAAAGTCTCTTCCCCGGATAAATTTATATTCTGTCAGAGGAGAGAAGAACATATGCAGTATTAAGTATAGGCAAAACAAAGACAAGGCAGTATTTGGGGAAGGTATTAGCATCTGGGGGGTGGTGGAGAATCAGGAAAGAGTTCTTTTGGGAGATAATGCTTAAGCTGAACTTCAAAGTGACTGAGGAATTCTTAAGAGGTGGAGGCAAAGGAGTGAATTCCAGGCATAGGAATAGGAGATAGTGTAACGTGTGAGTCAAGTCATCAATAAGCATCTGTTAAGCACTTACTATGCACTTGGCACTGTGCTAAACCTTAAGGGTATCGATACAAACAGAAAGAAAAACAGACCCTGCCTTCAAGGAACTTGTAATCTAATGAGGAAAAATAACAAATGAAAGGGAGCTAAAAATGGAGATGGGAAAGGTACTGGCTGGGGGCATGGTGATAGAGTCTCAAGAATTAGAAGCAAAGAAGAGAAATGAAAGAAGGGTGGGTGGCCTGGAATATTTCTCAAAATGCAGATTCTGGGAGTAATTCTCTAGTGAAAGATGGGAGAAATGTTGCAGGTTGAGAGTATGTGAAGGGGACTGATGTATAAGGCTAGGTTGGAGTCAGTTGTAAATGGTTTTAAATATCATCTAGAGAAGTTTGGTTTTGATCTTAGAAATAAGGATGTAAGGAGTCCTTGAAGTTTATTGAATGATTGGACCTGAGCTTTAGGAATGATTGTTACTTTAACGGCTGTGTGGAAGATAGATTGAAGAGGGAAGATACTTGAGGCAGAGACTGATTAAGAGATTACTGCAATAGATAAAAAGTGATAAGGATCTGAATTAGGGCAGTGGAAGCGTGAGTTGAGAGAAGAAGACGGATTTGAGAAGACAGTACAATGTTATCCCCCTTAGGGATGCTCCTATGTTAGCCTTCCACTATGATTTTATCAACTAGGCGCCTGCTTTGTACTCCAGTTTCAGTAACCTATATTACTCTTCTTCTGTGCCTAATATTTTAATATAAGTAATTCAGTAACTCTGGAATGTTGTCTCATTCTCCCACACAACCAAATAATGGAGCTCCTTCCTCAAACACAGCTTCTACAGCTACTCTCGGACCTCCCTGACAACATCTGACTGCCTAACTCTGTGAACTTTCACCTCCCATCTGCTATCAGTCTATTTTGATGTGATCTTCCTATCAGGATCCCACTCACTTCCCACTAAAGGCAGTCAGGTGGCACAGTTTGGGCATGGAGTCAGGAAGACCTAAGTTCTAATCTAATATCAAATACTTACTAGCTGTGTGACTCTGGGCAAGTCATTTAGCCTCTTTTTACCTCAGTTTCCTCAACTGGAAACTGGAGATAATATTCAACCTCACAGTTTGTTGTGAGGATCAAATGAGATATTTTTCAAGTGCTTACTACAATGCATGGTATGTAGTCGATGCTTAATAAATGCTTGTTCCCTACTCTTCCCTTCCCCATCAGACTCCCTGATGATAACTGCTTATCCTATCCTTCCACTGATTTCTTACAGTCATACTTTCCTGGTATTCTACCCCCTTTTCCTGGCTTTCTCCTAGAACTCACTCCTAAATGATTTGACCTGCTCCAGTCATTTGTCTATTCTCCAGATCAAAGCTAATTCTACTATGATTGTCCTACCACCCCCATGATCCCCAGTATTAACATTCTGGACTATGTCTATTACCTGCTATAAGATCCCCTGATGTTCCAGTCTATTTGTTTGCAAAGGAAAATATCCTGTGTCCCACTGCTAAACTTCCCTGATGTTGACTACTTGCCTAGGCTTCCTTTCGTGAATTATTTCTTGGACCAACACCCACCATCAAAACAACCTGCCCACCCTTACAATCAAGTCAGATCTCTGGGCCCTAGGCATCCCCACTGCCAACCTGATGACACTTACAAGATTTACCAGCCTAATAATTCAGTTAAGAAGGAAATTGAAGTTAGTGTCACACAGTGTTCTTAGTGGACCTAGAATACCTCTCCTAATAATTAATTCCTTTTCTCTCGCCCCAAAAACCAACTAGTTCATAGTCTTTCTAGAATTTTGACAAGAGCCAATATCAAATTCATGGATCCATAGTTTCTGAAATCCATCCTCAAAAATATCAGGGCATTGGTCAATTTTCAATCTCCCAGTCTTCACAATATCCAGTTCCCAAATCCTAGGAAACAGTCACTTAAAGCCACAAAAGGTAGGATGGCCAGCACACCACAACTCACTATTAAAAGGAAGCTGCACAGAGACTTGTCCCATTGTACAGTAACCTGTCTTCCTTTCTAGTTTTCACCAACTTTACTGCATATCTAACTGATTATCCAGTTCTTGATTGTGGACTACTAACCTAGTCCCCACTTTACCTGTCTGCATTTCTGGTTATTTATCCATCTCCTAGAACCCATACTGTGTCTCTTTATTAATTTGTAAATATTCCCACAACTTTGGCATCCTGGTTCTTTCCCTTCATCTTTGGATTCCTCGGCTACCACATGATACTAGCTATATTGCCTTGTCTTACATAGCCAAACTCCTGTCCCCCTTTCTAGACTTCTTGGTGAAAGAGAGGAAGAAAGACAGAAGTAAAGAAGAAAGAAAGAGAAAGGTAGATTAGATAGATAGACAGATAGATAGATAGAAAGACAGACAGACAGACCAAGAATTTATTAAGTGTTTACTATTTGCTAAACATTGTGCTAAACACTGGGAATACAAATGCAAGCAAAAATAAACATATTTAGCTATCCTCAAGGAGCTTATATTCTAACTGGGGAAAAACACATAAGTGATAGGTGATAATGTACCCAAGTAGTGGCAAGCGAAGAAATCCAGAGAGTAAGAAGTGGCACTAGGACAGCGGTGAGGAAAAAATATGGTTGATTTGGTCATTTCCTCAAAATTGAAGTTCCAGAGAGGAACTCACCAAATTGGAGGAGAGGGCCACAGGGGCTCAGCAATATCCCATTATGTGTAGGCTGTTAGGATATGGTAGAGAAGCCTAGAAGTGTCAAAAGCAGAGCTGGGAAAGGACTGATGCAGTGCAGATTCGAAATCTAACCCATCCCAGTCCTCAGGTCACAGACCACTGTGGTTGACCATTAATTATTACCTGTTACAACCCAAGAATGAAGAGTAACATTTTTGCCATGCAATTCACATAGAGGTATCAAAGATTCTGCAGCTGCTTTCCAAGCATTTGACACCAGAAACATAGCTCCATGCCAACAGAATATCATCGTATAGAGAGAATTCAGACAGACAACCAAGGAAAATGTGGCTCCATAGGCCCGGTAGGATACTGGATGTTAGAGACTCAGATCATCTATGGCTAAGCAAAGCAAGCTGCCCCACCCTTTCCTAGACCAACCACATGATGCCCCATCAGTCACTCAGAGAAGTTGTTTCATTGGTCAAAAAATTGTCTATGCTTGCACACACAGCTCTGTCTATTTATGAATCAATGGCCTTCAAGACTAGCTGGAAGGTGTTTTGCTTTTTTTCCCCTCATGCTAGTTCTCAGGAAAGACTTCAAAATAAGCATCACTATGGGACTATCATCTCATAGGCCCCTACGAGACCCAGACATGTGCATGGCTCCCCCTCCATGTAGTCCAGTGAAAACTATAGAATCTGGAAGAAAGGTCCACCTAAAATCAAAGCTACGTCTGAGGCATGGAGGCCCCATCTCAGGGGAGTATGGTACCCCATCATTTCCCAAGTTAACTAGAGGGATCTAGAACTCCTTTAGAGCATCAGGAAGCTCCACCTATACTGAATTCTTTGTGAATTATTTTTCAGCAGCTATAATTTCAAACCTATATTCTTAAATATCACAGTCTTCACAATCTTTGGAAACCTGAATTGGCCCATCTGCCCAAGAGGCCTTCCTATGGACTATGAACTACATCCAGTAAACCTCAACCAGCTCTACTAGAGTTAAGCTGCCAGCATCAGGTTTGTCTCAAATGACTGCCATCTAAGAAGGACTTATGCCTGCTCCTGAATCTCAAATAAATTCTGGAATACCCCTCATGCTTGTGTATCCCTCCTGGAATGCTCAATAAATAGTGCATCTCTCCCACAATGGCCTAGCAAAAATGGCCTTGGGATTTTTACACAAGGTCACCCATAAATTTTGGAGACTGTGATTATGCCAGAATATTGATCAATATGTCCAGTTGTATGAAATACATGATTGGGCATTTCCTCATTTCCCACCTGGCCACACTCATTTTGGACTTTTTTGGTTTCTCTACAATTCCTCTATACTAGGTACCACACACCTTCCTTCCCTCCCCCTTGCTTTTCAGATTTCTTTTGTGTATTTTCTTAACCAATTGAATTGTAAACTCTTTGAGGACAAGGACTGTCTTTCTTTTTTATATCTGTATCCCTAGTGCTTAGTACAGCACCTGGTATTAATAAATGTTTATTGATTACTGAATATCAACTTTTGGGCCAAGAACATAGTGAACAAATGCCAGGCTTTTTATAATCCCTATCAATTCTCATGTGTTCCTGAGTGACAGTAACATATATCAGATGTTCATTTAGCATAAAGAGACTTTCAGAAAATATATGTCTAGCTGAAGAATCTCACCAGCCTATCTAATCTCTGTGCCTTTTCTGTCTGTATTCAGAAAATATCATTCATATTTCTACATGCCAGAGTGATCTATAGAATAATAATTATATTACTTCTATTTTTTCTCCTTTTGTCCTTACTCAAATGCAGTCCACTGATCCTCAAGTTTGTATATTTCTATACAGATGTATATGCCTTGTTGACTTAAAAAATCGTTTCTTTCCCTCATTAGATGTTTCTCATGATCAAGAAGTGATCATTATGGAACTTGGAATAATAGGGCAGTAAGATATAAAGACATGTAATTCTAAAACATGTTACATGGAAAGTACACTCTAATGAGGGATATTATTCAGTTCTGTTTATTTTAAAATGAGCCCACAGTGGGGATCAATTTCCCAACACACAAAAGACTTGTATAGATTCAATTGCAAAGCATTCCTTCAAGAAATAAAAAACAATCTAATTAGCTAGAAAAATATTCAGTGCTCATGCCTAGGCCATCCCAGAATGATAAAAAAAAAAGTTACAATAATACAAAAAATAATTTACACCTTCAATGTTGTATCAGTCAAATGACCTAGGGAGTACTTTACTGAACTTGATAAAACAATAACAAAATTCATTTAAAGAAAACAAAAGATCTAGAATAACAAGGGAAATTACGAAAAGAAGTAAAGGAGGCAGTTAGGTGGTGCAGTGGATAGAACGCTGACCCTAGAGTCAGGTGGACTGCGTTCAAATCTGGTTTCAGACATTTGATCCTTACTAGCTGTGTGACCCTGGACAAGTCACTTAACCCCAATTGCCTTCAAAAAGAAAAGAAAAAGAAAAGAAGTAAGGACAAAGAGGGAATAGCACTTCTGGACCTCAAACCACATGTTAAAGCAGCAGTCACCAAAATCATGTGGTATTAGTTATAGAGAGATAGATTAATGGAACAAACCAGACAAAGGATATTCAGAAACAATAAAATTCAATAAACCAGAGTTTGATAAAGTAGAAAACATAAATTGCCTAGGGGAAAGCTCCCTATTTGATAAAAACTTCTAGACAAATTGAAAAGCAGTCTGGCAGAAATTAGACTGAGACCAATACCTTATGCCACATTCCACAATACATTCTAAATGAATACATGACCATATTGTTAAAGAATATCTATTTTTTAAAAAAGAAAAATAACATTTTATATCTCTTGCAGCTATGAGTAAGAGATGTATTTTTAACAAAACAAGAGACAGAGGCAATTTCAAAACATAAAATAGATATCTTTGATTATTTGAAACTGAAAAACTTCCGCACAGACAACATTAATGCATCTAGGATAAGGAGGGAAGTGGTCAAATATGGAAAAAGACTGTGTATCAAATTTCTCTGGTAAGAGTTTGGTATTCAAGATATATACATACATATACACATACATTTTATATATCTATATCTCCAACAGATATATAAATGAGAGAGAGGGAGAGAAAGGGGAAGAGAGAGAGAAAGATTATATAGTAATATATATATACATAATATATCTTGGATGTTAAGCATATAGTTTCTATATCTTGAACACATACATATACATACACACATGTATGTCTCTGTTTATACACATATATGCATGCACGCATAGTGCATATGTATGTCTAGTGTTTGTGTATGTGTGTGTTTATATATACATATATTACATATATGTATGTGTATATAAAACAGTCATTTCCAACAGATAGTCAAAAGATGTGAACAATTCTCAAAAGAACTGCAAAGAATTCACAACCACATGAAAAAATGTTCCAAAACACTATTAATAAGAGATATCCAAATCAAAACAACTCCGAGGTTTTACTTTACACCCTGAAAACTGGCAAAAAAAAAAAACAAAACAAAAAACAAAAAATGGTAACAGTCAATGTTAGAGGGGTTATGGAAAGATAGACACAATAATATATTATTGGTGGACCTGTGAAATAACACAACTATTTTGGAAAGCAAATTGGAATTATAAAAATAAAGTAACTAAAATGTCCAAACCCTTTGAACCAGAGACTCAATTACTAGGCTTATACCCTAAGGAAGCCATTGATAAGAAAAAAAGTCCCTATATACTCCAAAATATTTATAGAAGCACTTTTTGTGATAGCTAAGACTTGGAAACAGAGTATATGTGCATCAATTATGGAATGATTAAACAAATTGTGAAACATGAATATAATGAAATATTACTGTGCTATAAGAAATTATGTATGTGATAGAGAAGTAAGAAAGATCTATGTGAACTGATACAGAGTGAAGTAAGCAGAGCCAAAACAATATACATTGTTTTGTATAATGCCATCCCAAAAAATCAAAAGCAAATTAACATATTTGTAAGGATCAAACAGGACTTGGAATGATGTCATCTAAAAACAGGAGCAACTAGAAGATCTCTTTATCTATAGAAAATACCTCTTCAGTCCAGACTATTATGTCGGGGATCTCTCATTGGAGTGGCAAACACATTTGGCAAGCACATCCCCCTATTTTGTGTCTCACTTGATATTAATTATCAGAATAACAACAAAAGCCAGCTCTGTGGTTTTACCTGTCAAAGAATATCCTATTTTCTTAACACATGCAAGGAAGACAGTTTGTTAGTAGTCTCATTAATAAAACAATATAATTTGGATTGCAAATTACAGCTCAACAATAGTCCTTGAGGATGCTCCAACTGATCTGTGGGCTGGGCTGAAATCTGTCATCCCCAAATACCTTTGCTGTTAACAATAGCAAATAATAATAATGATAAATAAATAACATTTATATATCACTTTAAGACATGTACTTTACATACATTATTTGATCTGATTACTATGGGGTAAATGCTATTATTATCTCCATTTTGCAGACAAGGAAACTGCAGTTGAGAGGTCAAGTGACTTGACCAGAGGTACATAGCTAATGCGAAAGGCAGAATTTGAACTTAGAACAGAGACTTTTCCCTACTTCTCCGTATTCAGCACATACATTATTTCTTACAGCACAAAACATTCCATTACATTCCTATTTAGTCATTCTCCAATTGATGGGCATCTACCTGTTTCCAGATCTTCGCACTCATAAAAAGTACTTCTAGAAATATTTTGCCATAAATGGAGACGTTTTTCTTATCAATATACTCGGGCTGTAAGCCCAATAACTGAGTCTCTGGTTCAAAGGATAAAGATGTTTCAGTCACTCTATTTGCATAATTCTTGACTAACTCCAGCATTCTACATACTAGGTTTCCTCAGCTGCATTTTAATCATTTTAACAAAAGATAGTTTAATAAGTGGACCAAAGACCAGATAAAATTTGTGTGATGTGTGTGTGTAAGAGAGAGAGAGAGAGAGAGAGAGAGAGAGAGGGAGCGAGGGAGAGAGCATGTACACATAAGGACATCTACATGCATTTGCTTGTCTAAGCAGGGAAAGGGGAACTTGATCACTGAGACCTTTTGTCCTACTGCTAAAAGCCTAATCAAATGAGTGGGAAGTTAAAAGACACAAAGTGGCTTATCTTCAATACCTCAAAAAATTAAAGCAGCAATAGATGAAAAATGGAAAAAATATACTGAAACTATGTATCAACACCAGAAGGCCACGGTAAGTCTCAACATTAAAAGGGAATGAAAATAACTTAGGGTATCTAAAACAGGGAATTCTCATGCTCAAGAAAGCAAAAGCAAGGAAGAAAGCCTCTTTTGCTTATTACTGGTGAATGGCAGATACTATATATTACTAGATGCTTGAGTTTAAAGGGGAAGGAGAGAAGAGACAATTTGGGGGACAAGAATGAATAATTTTGGTTTAAGAAAATGACTGGTCACATGTGGCTCATTTGTATGTATAAGGTCCTTTTGGCTGCACATGTATTTACTTCCATTGGATAATACAGAGTCAGCATTCTTCAGATCTTGGGTCTCATCATTGCCATTAAGGGATAGCAGGCACTATATAATCTACTTCTAAATATGACTGAAAGATCTGTAGTCTACTTCTAAATATCTATTCAGTGGCCTATAGCTCCTAGTCTTTTCTGATTGCTTTCAATAACCATAACTTTCAAAATAAAAACTGGAATTTCATTCTTGAATGGACAATATGGCAGATGAATCTTTCAGATGGTGAGTTAATTGGCAATTATGGTATTCCATACATCAGGCATTTAAATATTTATCCACAAAACTATAACTGCATAAAACATTTATATAAAAAATCTTACATAAAACACACATTTATAGTTTAGAAAAAAATCTCTGAATCATTTCCTGTGACTCACTGACCTGGTATTCTATTTGCTTGATACAAAGAGGCTACTATTTTTGTTGTCTAGTTTTTATGTTTCTTAGATCTAGTCATATTTCATTGTGAAATAAATAAATGTTCAAAAACTCCAACATTATCTCAGTTACCCTGGCTAAGTGACTTAACCTGAGCACAGTTTCCTCCTTGGCAAAATAGGGGTAATACTGCCTTTAATACATGCGTCACAGGAGGAGATGAGATGAACAAGACTCAAATGAAATAAAGCAGGTCAAATGCTTTGCAAATTCTAAAATCCCATATAAATATCACTTGTGATACATAAAAGTATTCAAATATTATAACTTAATTTTAAATGATAAGATGTATATTTTTCGTAACTGTTCGAGACATGAAAAGAATATCTCATAGATCAAGATGTTGGACTTTAGACAAATAACTTGATTTCTCTCTGCTTTAGTTTCTTTATCTTGTAAAAGGAGAATATACTACCTCACAAAGGTTGTTGTGAAGAAAGCATTTAATAAACCTTAAAGATTTATATAAACATGAGTCATCACTATTATTACTCAACAAAAACAATGAAGTACAAAAAATATCACTCATCAATACTGGAAAAAAATCAGAGAAACTTTTTTTTTAAATCACAAGTGTATAGTATGATAAGACTGACTCTTTTAAAGTCGGGTTCATATCCACCTCTGTCACTTATGTTTGATCTTGGGTAAATTATCTTCTCTGGGCCTCAGTTTCCTCATCTACAAATTAAAGAAGTTGAGGTTTCTTCCAGTATTAAATAATGATCTCAAAATTCTCCCATCTCTTTGTCTTTGCTCACAAAATGGATTCCACCTTCTCTATGAAAACTCTCATGATTCTCTTCTCCCTAAATACAGAAATATCTAACTCCTTTTTACTTCCTTCATGAACCTCCCCAGAGTACTCTTACTACAGGAGTATTAGGGTCACTGGCTTGGAATAAAATTATACTAGGAAGACCTTCACTGGAGATGAGGTGAATTTGAAGGACAAGAGGGAACTTTAATCACTCTTGCAATTCATTCACCTTTCAAATGTTTGAGAATACCTCACTTTACAGAAATGGCTGGTTCTTGAAAAAAATGTTTTGCAGGAAAAAAATATTTTAAACACAATGTAAACATTTTGTTTCTTAAGAATTCCATGTTTTTTTAATAAAAGGAAGAATTTTTATCATTCTTCTTCTAATTTATCTTTTATCTAAACCCAGATTTTCATATAATACATCTACTAGATTTAGAGATGGGAATGGATAAGAGTCACACAGGGCAAAAAGGCATGTAGAAGTGGCAATCTGCAGTGCTTCAGAGTGCTTCCATAATGATAAGGTCACAGATCCACTGAAGTATTGCACTATCTCCTTAAAGTAAGGATTGATCTCTAAATCTTTCAAACATACATTCTCAATTTTTCTTATGGGTTTACCCTTATTTCTCCTAGATTAAGGACTGTGGATTGCAGGCCTTATTAATGTAAAAAGTATCTTTAACTTCTTCCCACATACTAAAATTTAAGTGAAAACCATTTTTAAAAAATTACTAATGGAAAAAATATATTAGTGACCATTTTGTTTCAAGACAATAGATAAAGATACCAATCAAACTTAATACATATCTTAACATACTTCAGTAGTACGCATCATTAACAGAACTATAACTGGGAATTCTGGCACCTAGAACAAATTCAGATGGAGGTGGGTCAACAGACATACCAAGATACTCCAAAACTGACACATGCTGCCATAGCCACTGATTCTGGGCACAACTATTGCCAAGAGGAAATAACATGGAAGGAGGAAGAAAAACCACACTTGCCCAATAGATAGATGCAAGTTTGCTCATCTGTAAAAGTCAGAGAGCTTCTTCGAAAATTATCGTGAGCGAGACATGGAATTCTAAGAGGTAGCAAATACCTTTCTATTTATTCAACTGAATGCTCCTAAAGAGGAACATGTTTTTATTTTGAGAGGAACAGAAAGGGAAAAGTGAAGTAACTCTTCATGGTACCTAACAGAGTACAATATTCTGCTGATATTAGGGCACTGGACATGTGCTAATGTTGTTGAATTGATTTATAATAAGGCTTTCAAGCTGATTCTGAGAGAAAATATATAGCAGAAATAAGATTGTTATGGGAATCTGAAGATCTTCCCTGCCCCTAGGCCCTTTGCTAAAGTGGCTACGTGACTCTGAGGACCCTTGGATATTTGAAAGTATACTCTGTTCCCTAATAGGCTGAATGTGGTCACGTGGAGCCTGTGGCGCCAGGC
>JAQQSU010009979.1:0-12547 GCA_028627135.1 Pseudochirops cupreus | reverse complement strand
CTTTTTAAGGCATTCTTCTCCTCATTGGCTTTTTGGGCCTCTTTTGTCATTTGAGTTCATCTATTTTTTTAGGGTGTTGATTTCTTCAGTCATACTGCTGACTTTCTTTTCATGATTTTCTTGCATCATTCTTATTTCTCTTCCCAATTTTTCCTCCACTTCTCTCATTTGGTTTTCAAAATCCTTCTTCAGTTGATCTCTAGCTTTTAGGCAATCTTCATGTTTCTTGGAAGCTTTTGGTGTGGGAGTTCTGACTGTGTTGTCTTCCTCCTGTTCCCTGCTTTGATCCTTCTTGCTCCCAAAGAAGGATTCTAGAGTTTGGTTGCTATTCTTACTTTGCTTCTTTTGCCTGTTCATGGTAGCCATTCAGTGATTTTTTAGCTCTGGAACTCTGCTTCCAGAAGTGAAAGCTCTGTCCCAAATCGCTGGAGTTTTCCCAGCTGCCGGAGCTTTAGGAGGCTACTGCAGCCCCCACTAGCTTTGGCTCACTGAAAACACACCCCAGGACTACCACCCAAGACCAGGATCCAGATCCAGGTTGCTCAAAGCAAGATCTGAATGATCGCTTGGCCCCCCTGCTGTCTGCAGGCCAGGAGCTCTGAAGCAGCAACGTGGAGGTGGCTGCAGGGTCACTGCTTCTGCCACTTCCTTGCCCTGGAGGTAGTTTGGCCGGACCTGCTTTTCTCCCTCAATTTTAGCTGAGTTCCACTGACCTTTCACTTAGTCCTTTTTTTCTTATGGCTTGAAAATTCTGGAAACTGCCACAGCTGCCACAGATCCGCTCTCCTGAAGCTCCAGCTGCAGCTCGGCTCGCCTCATCCAGCCGCCCCTGGGGCAAAGCCGCAGTTTCAGGCTGGGCTGGTTTTGGCTCCCAGATCTGAGATGGTCCCTTTGAACTGAGCTGCCTTCAGCAGGAGGTAAATCTGTGTGCATTTTAGAGCCCTAGAATTTGTTTAGAGTTATATTTTTTGGATATTTGATGTGGCTGTGTGGGAGCTGCCGTACTTGGCTGCTCCTACGCTGCCATCTTCGAAAACAATTATTAATGCAATTTAAAATCACCTCATACCCATGAGATTGATAAAGTTGACCAAAAAAAGGAAAATGACAAATGCTGGAGAGGCAGTGGGAAGACAGGAATGTTAATACTTTATTAGGGAGATGTGAACTGGTTCAGTCATTCTCGAAAATGTTTTGGAAATAGGCCCCCAAAGGTATTAAACTGTGTATACCCTGTGACTCAGTGATACCACTACTAGGTCTATACCCCCAAAAAGTCAAAGAGAGAGGAAAAGGGCCCATGCACAAAAATGTATATATGTGTGTGTGTATACACACACACACGCACACACACACACACACACACACATATATATATATATATATATATATACACATGAACTCTTTTCATGGTAGCAAAGAATTGGAAATAGAGGGAATACCCATCAATTGAAGAAAGACTGGACAAGTTATAGCATATGAATTTGACAGGAAACTACTGTGCAAGTAGATCCAGGGGAACAAATTCTACAACAACAATATTGAGAAAGTAAACAACTTTGAACGGCTTAGGAATTGTGGTTGGTCATTGCATTAGTTAGAAACTGGAATTCTGATTAACATAATGACCAACTGAAATTTCAGAAGACTCATAATAAAATATGCTATCTACCTCCATATAGAGAGATAGTATATAAATGTACATGTATATCCATCTATGCACATATGTATATATTTTAGATATGACTAAAGTGGAAATTTGTTTTGCTTGACTGTACTTTTTTTGTTGTTTTTTGCTTTTTTTTTGGAGGAGGAGGACAGGGCAATTGGGGTTAAGTGACTTGTTCAAGGTCACATGGCTAGTAAGTGTTAAATGTCTGGGGCTGGATTTGAACTCAGATCCTCCTGTCTCCAGGGTTGATACTCTATTCACTGTGCCACCTAGCTGCCCCCTGACTATAGGTGTTTGTAAAGGATTTTGTTTTTCTTGTTTTGTAAGTGTGGGAAAAAGAAAGTAGAAGAGAAAGAATTTGGAATGGAAAATAGAAATAAAATTGAATTTAAAAAAACAAAAACATTAACCCCCCCAAACAACTTATGCAATCCTGTCTGTTTCCCTCTCCTGTTTTCATCAAACACACCCTCGATATGCACATGGGACATTCTCATAAAGACTTTAACATGTCTTTCAAGTATGCATTTTTGAAATACCATAATTGCTTTCTAAGTAATCATTTCTCATGGTATCCTCCCCTCAACACCCCCCTCCAACTTGAATCAAAGTCCTTCAGTATAGAGTCCATAACTGACGTTGTGTTACACACGCATTGTCTGCCGTAGCTCCACAAAGAGGAAGAATGTGTTCCAATTCCAGTCCTCTGCAACCAACATTTCCCATTATATGCGACACAAATTCTGCTGGTTCATGAGGCCATCTTCATTTTGTGTATTTGTATCTTGTTCCAGTTCTCTTTGTTTTGCATCATCTCATAGAAGTCTTCATATATGAAAGGCACTATGGCTTAGCAGACAGCAAGCTGGCCTCAAAGCCATGATGAGCTAGTTCAAGTCCTGCCTCTGACATCCTGGCTGTATCAATGAATTAATCGCTTCTCTGTGCTGTGTGTAACTCTCTAAGACTTAAATCACGGAGAAGGTGCCACCGCATTGAATGAAGCTCTAAGTCTTGTCCCTGTCCCTATAGTAAAATAATACTTCACTATAATAATAACCCCAATTTGTTCCGCCATGCCGTCAAGGGGCTTGTTTCCACCATAAAGGTGTTGCTATAGATATGGGGCCTTTCTATCAGTGATATCCTTGGGGCACATCTCTACCTGTGGTATAGTTTTGAAACTTAAAAAAAATTCGATATCATTCCAACAACTATGTCTCAGTATGCTCGTTTTCCCACAGACCTTTCAAAAATCCACCTTTTCCAATTTGATTGGTATAAATTTGTTTTAATTTACAATTCTCTTATTTGGAGTGATTTGAAGTTTTTTTTCATATGGTCATTTATAACTTGCATTTTGCATTTCAAAAACTGTTCATCCCTTTTGCCCAATTATCTATTGGATAATGTCTCTTGCTTGGTTTTATTCATTTAAGCCAATTTCCTATGTATCTTAAATGTCATATTTTTATCAGAATGCTTGATGTAAAGGTGGGGTTTTTTTTGCCAGTTGATAGCTTCTTTTAATCTAGGTGTACTGATTTTTGGCTGTGCCAAAACTTTCACATTTTCTGTCATTATTATCTATTTTGCCACTTGTAATCACCTTATTTCCTTTGCCTGTCAATGAATTCTCCCTATAACACTAGCTGTGAAAGGTACCTTCTTCCGTTCTCCTTTGTCTTGTTTTCTGATATTACTGCTACTACTATGTTAAACCTGCATATACATTTAGAGCTTATTGTAGCATATAATGTAAGAATGAGTATAAATCAAATTTCTGCCAGTTTCTCCATTTTTTCAGGAGTTCTTGTGAAATAGGGAGTCCTTACCTTAATCACTTGTACTGTGAATTTTATCAAACGCTGGACTGTTGTATTGTTTTTAGTTCTTTTTTTATCTAGGTTCTTACTTTTTTTTTTTAATGAGGCAGCAAGATAGTATATTAAATACAGTGCTGGACTTAAGAGTCAAGAAGACCTGGGTTTAAATCCTGCCTCAGATACTTACTAGCTATGTGACCCTGGGCAAGTCACTCAACCTGTTTCTTCATTTATAAAATGGAAATTTGACTAATGGAGTCCATCCTCCACGTAGAGCCTTAAAGAAGATCATTTGAGCACCAAGTTAGGTACTTCTGTGCTAAACAAGCAATAAATTCGGTAAATTTTGTGAAATGTTCCTTGTCAAATGTGCAAAACTTTGTATGTGGATATAATTGTGATTATCCCCCACATGTGAGGGATGGTAGAAGAGTGTGCTACATTTTTCAGACTCTCTTGCATAGAATTAGGGTAAGTCAAAGGTAAGGGCAATCCTTTTGGCTCCCCATAGGACTATTTTGAATTGGGAACATGGACAATATGTTCAAAATGCATTCCTACCTGTTTACTACAGACTGCAAATTTTTGAAACAAGGGGAAGAATGTTAGGGGCGTGGAGCGTAGAAGACGAGGCAGGGGCCAGCTAATGAAGCCTCTGCATGTAGACGAGACGTGGAAGCTTGCTTTGGGGAGAATCATGGTGCTATGCAAGGCAAGTGCCTTGGACAGACTCTGGAGCATGTGTAACTGGTTCTGGTTGGCTAATCATGTGGTTGGGAGGAACTTTTTCTGTTGGCTATGTACCTATAACTGCTGGCATATTTGAAAAAGCCAAGGAGCATCAGCAACATTTCCATTTCTTCATTCTAATCTGGGTAGTTTGGTGACTTTCTTTCATAGTGTCTAGCAAGAGACTATATTGTAAGGGGAAGTGTGTTTCTTCACCTCTGAGCCCCTATGGCCCTGTGGAGTAGGACTTGGTTCTTGGTCTTATCTTTTGTCGTTTTCTGATATTGATGAAGGCAGTAGAGTCTCTAGTCTTGGGAGTTTCAAAGGTGAGGAAGGCGAGCCAAGGAATCCAAGAGTTGGAGTACAAAGAATAAGGAATAATCTTCTGGAGGGACCTTTGGGATCTCAGCCCATCAGGACTCACCTGACAGTCATGGCACATTTGGATTTGAACTTAGTGTGAACAGTGTTACATAGGAACTGAGCTCAATTATGATTCCTTTATAACCGGGGGATGTTGGGGAGATTATGTTCCTGAGTTATTTGGGGACAGTTGCATGTTTTTTCCTGCAACATCTTTGACATAAATATCCCAATGTAAAAGCTAACTGATATTAAATGTTTAAATGGAACTGTGATACCAGCTAGAGGCCCTTAACAACGTAGGGTGTGTGTGTGTGTGTGTGTGTGTGTGTGGGTGGGTGGGTGTGAGTGTGGGTGTGTGTGTGTGTGTAACACAACCATAGCACTAGAGAAGACAGCAGGCTGCCAGTGGGAGAGAGGACCAGATTATACAACACTACACTTTTTTGGATCCAGGTCCTTGTGTCCATTCATCATGGTGTAATCCCTCTGCTGCTTCCCCCTCCTTATTTCCCACCTATATTCTCTTTTTTCCGTATGCCCAAAGGGTGGGGACAGGCAAGTCTATCTGTTAAGTTAGGCTCTCCACCAGTCTCAAAGTTAGAAATGAACTCCCCAAGGGAGGGGTCAAAGAAGAGGAGGCTAGGAAATTTATATCTGACTCACCCAGGTATCTATCTCCTCGGTGCAGCCTGCTTTCCTGGGTGATCCTTGAGGATGCTGTGCTTATGACAGTGCTACACACTAGTTATCAAAGAAGTGTGAATAAAACAAACAAACCTGGAGGGTCACTCTTATCTCTACTAAACTAAAAGACAGGGGAAAACTCAGTTTTGGAATGCTAATTCACTACCTGTGGTGTGGCGAATTGGGTCAGCTGTTCTGAAAAGCAATTTAATTCTTACCATTTTCCTATATTTTATGATAGATATTTGAAGAAAATGCCTTTAAAGTTTATGACAGGGATTAGACTTGGGGGGTCAAATGAAAAACAACAACAACTATCCATATCTAGGATATATTAAGGTAAAGCTCGAGATTTCCTAAGGAAGTTGTTGGTGTCAACAGGAAAGGGGATACTATGGCTCCAGTATGTCTATTCCTGCCAATACCATAGAGGATCAGCACTGATCGGAACTAATGCTATCCTTTTCAACATGCCAGCAGGACATGGCAAGGAGAAAGTTTGGACTCAATAACTGTACATTTTGCCCATCCTTACAGGCTGTGCAGAGACTTACAGGAGGAAAGACAAGACAAGAGGTGCCAGCAAACACCTCAGGAACACTGACTATTTAGCCTTTGGTTTCTAGGATATTTGACTTTAGGAACTCCCCAGCACCACAGGAGTAGAAGGATAAGTTGAGGCTGAAACTTATCAAAAGGAAATACATGTTCACGCTTCATAAGTGGGATATGGAATGTGGTCAAGGTACAATACACAGAATTCAGATCACTGACTCCTGACCATTCAGAGGAATATCTAGGCTTCCTCTGTCTATGATGGAAGATTGCAGTTACCATCTGAAAGAAATGCATCATCCCAGGGTCAAGGAGCCCTTCTCCATCACCCATAGTTGTGGTACCTAAGAAAAAAGGAAATTATGGATGTGTACAGATTACCAGACTTTGAACAAAAGAACTAAAGTGAACCAGTACCCTGTGCCATGGGTGTAACAGGCCTTAGATTGTTTGATAGGTAGCGACCGGTTTTCACTTTAACAGTTAGTTGCATAGAGGATACTACCAGATTCCTGGATTTGAAGAAGACAAGAAAAGACTACTTTCATTTATCCAGCTGGATTTTTCCAGTTTGAGCACATGTCCCAAGGCATCTTCAGAAGCACCAATCACTTTCCAGCAGTTGATGGAGAAAAGTAGTTGGGAACTTGAACTACTTGGAAGTGTTAGTGTATCTTGATAACATCATTGTCTTTGGCAAGATAATGGAAGGATACAAAATCTGAAGTGCTAACATTGCAGAGTTTCTGTTAAGTGTGGGCAAAGGCCACATCAAATCTCAACAACATGTGAGCACTGATCCAGAGAAGACATTCTTCTACAGAGAAACAGAATGTTTTGAATGAGTATAGAAGTAAGTTGTATTTACAAATTGGGGTTTGGC
Organism: Pseudochirops cupreus; assembly: GCA_028627135.1. Taxonomy (NCBI): domain Eukaryota; kingdom Metazoa; phylum Chordata; class Mammalia; order Diprotodontia; family Pseudocheiridae; genus Pseudochirops; species Pseudochirops cupreus. Next base: position 5,832 of record JAQQSU010009979.1, on the reverse strand, counting down.
CTTTCCTTTTGTGGTACACCGTAGTACCTTGGGTCCAAATGTAGGCCCATTTTCATGCCTTCCCCAAAAGGAGATCAGTAGGAGTCTTGGATTGAATAGGCCTCAGAAGTACTAAAACAGTGGAGAGCAACTGAGTCAGAAAAGGTGATGAGATTGATAGAGTATCAAAGGGATTGCTTCTGTCCCTGGGAAAACACAGAATTAAAGTCAGACGGTCAGAGTTACATGGATTGTTTAGAAAGTTAGGGGCTCAGCACAGTGAAAGCAAGATAGTACAAGAAGGACTTTACTGATCCTATCACACTGCATGAAAGAGAAAAAACCTTCTGGCTTCATACTCAACATAGAGGTTCATTGTGGCACAGAGGTAGAGTGGAACCTGATAGTGTGCAGAGGAGGAGATATATCCCATACCTGTCCAAGACTATCCTCACTTTGCAGATGCAGAAGCCACCAGAGAAGTTAAAGAGGTGAGAGTTACTTACCAGCACAGAGCAGTTTCATTCAGATAAGAAGGGACTGGATGGACTCTGCTGGGCTGGGACATTTCTCAAGAGTGAGCCAAAGAAGCAAAGTAGGGCAACTTTTAACACCAGTGATGAAGTGTATGGGCAAAGACCCAAATAAGACCAAAAGTCATTCTCCCTCTGTAAGCAGCAGAAAGCAAAATGCTCCAGGCTTGGGCAGGAACCAGATTACACAAGAGATCCCATTTATAGGGACTTTGCCCTAAACAGATTACTGACATCAAGATAAGATCTTTATGTAGAAAAATATTTTGACATGGTTCGTGATTAAAAAAATCCAATGGCACATCTCGAAACAAAAGATACACCCAACAACTGGAAAATGAAGGAAAAAATAGTATATTGATTTAATGGCATATTATCATGTCATAAGGCCTGACAAGGCCTGACAACCAGTTTAAAATGTAATTGGGAAATATTTAACAAAATAAATAAAAAGACAATAAAACACAGATAATATTACATTTTAATTCTAAGTCGATATACTACCTACAAGGGATCCTTATGTATGGATCAGTGGTCCCCATTTTTACTTGAGCTTGATACTGCTCCCATAAGGGATGACAGAAATAAAGAGCTCCTTCCTTTTATTCTCTTGCCCTGCCTAGGGAGCAAGTGACAAACACTGGGGCTAGAAGAGGAATCAAGTATGTGAGGGCGGAGGGAGGAGTGTGATGAGAGCCTCGCAGCAGGTATAATGAGGGGAGAGAGGAGACTTCTGAGCATTCCATCCTCTGGCCAGGAAACATGCTTCTTCTGGACCACCTCCTTATTTTAGGGGAATCTAGGGTCCCTGGGGTATCCCAGATGGAGGTCAGGCAGATGGGGTGACAAAGGTCTAGAAGAATGATGTGTTGATCCCAGGGCCGACAGGCGGTGTAGTGGAAAAGACTGCGTTTGGCCCAATACCGCATTTCCTCCTATATTTTTAAGAATTTGGGACAGTAAAACATCTCAGGAAAAGGTTCTTCAGACAGAGACATGAGGAAGGGCTGTAGGGGAGAGATCTGTAAGAGCACTCTCGGCTCTGCCAACTCGAGCAGAGAGTGAAGCTTTCGACTCTGAGAAGCCTCACCTGAGATGAAGGTATTAAAGAGAATAAAGAAATAACCATTTAAATACAAGGTTCATGAATAGAAGATTAAATTTTTATAGCGTCCTTGAAGGCAAAAAGGAGCAAGAAAGAGATGCATTAAATTAACCTTTCCTGGGAATGGAAGTAACAAGTGCATATTATTCAAAGAGAAAGATTGAATGGACAGGCAGAGAACATTAATTAACTGTATCTTATCTTTGCTGGAAAAGTCAGGGGAGAATTGTCATATGGGGGCCTAACTCGAGCCAGAACCCTGTTAGTTCAGATTCAATGTTGGGACAAAATGTGGACAAAACTAGTAGATGAGTCAAATAGCGTTAATTAAGGGCTGGCTTTGTGCTGGGCATTGTGTCAAATGGTGGGTATACAAAGAAAGGCAAAAAGCAATCGCTGCTCCCAAGGAGCTCACTGTCCAATAGGAGACACAACTTGGAAACGATTATGTGGGTCACCTGGCTGCCAAGTGTCTGAGGCCACGATGGAACTCAGGCATTCCTCATTCTAGACCTGTTGGTGCTCTCTGCACTGAGCCAATTAGTGACTCTCTATTGGATCCTGGAGGTACTAGGGGACCACTAGAATAGAAGGGAGGGAGACGTGGTCAGATCTGCGCTTGAGGAAGATCAATTTGAGAGCGGAGAAGAGGATGGATTGTAGATAGTCTAGGGATGTAGGGATGTAGTGTTCAGGGCCTGAACCAGGTTGGTTGCAGTGTCAAAGGAGAGAAGAGGGTGTGTCTGAGAGATGTTACAAAGGCAGAAGCCATAGAACTTGTGGATGGGATGGTGAGAGAAAGGAGTCAAGAGTAACACCTATGTTGCAAATCTGGATGACTTGGAAGGTGGTGTTACCTTCAACCGTAACAGGGAAGTTAGGAAGAAGGGGGAGTTTCATTGAGGGAAAAGACGAGTTTGACTGGGGACGTGTGGAGTTTAACATCTAGTTTGAGATGTCCAAAGGCAGCTGGAATGCAAGGCTGAAGGTCAGGAGAGAGGTTAGGACTGGACATGTAGATCTGAGAGTCATCTGCTTCGAGATGATAATTGAAACCATGGGAGCCGATGAAATCACCAATTGATGTAGTCCAAGACTATGCTCTTCGACACCTGAGCTAAGCTATGCACCTAATCTTCCTTCCCAGAGACTGAGGTAGTTCCAAGAGGGAGGAGGATTTTTTTCTAGTGTTGGGGGAGTGAGTATGTTTGTATATTTGTTATTATACCTTTGGAAGTAAATATTTCTGTGTAAGAACTAATGTGACAGTGGCTAAATGGAACTGCGTGCAGGGGACCATCCCCTGCAATTGAAGGAACATCAGCAGTGTGGCTAGGGTCATTTGCAGAGAGCGAATAGACCCCTGAAAACTCCTTAAAGGTACTGGAGAGCCCTGGTGTGTGTGTGTGTGTGTGTGTGTGTGTGTGTTTATAATATAACATGCCTGGTCTGCAGGCAGGAGGCAGGGTAGTCTTGTGTTACCCTGCTTTTTATCCATTATTTTCTTCCAAGGATCCTTTTCACACATAAGGTAAGCACCACTCTAGGTGTAGATAAAAATTTACTCTGGGTTTCTGTACCACAGGCACCTGAAATTTCCTCTCAAGATGCCTGCCAATGCACAGGACAATATAAAAGGAGTCTAATTCATCCCTTACTAAGACAAGCGGGGTAACCTAAAAGGAAGGGTCCAAAGAGAGGGATTAAACACTTGGGGTTGATCCGAATTTTTAAGTAATCATTTATGCCCTTCTCCTATGGACTTGTAACTTATAAGGATCCTCAGCTGGCTAGACTCATAGCAGCATAAGGTAAGTTGTCTAGCTCTGCTGAAAAAGGCAAAAAGAGAAACAATAAAAATAAGGAAATGAGCTCCCACTGTAAGTACGCTCCAGGCCAACTGCTAGACACTACTATTCATGGATGCAAAATCCATATTATTCATACTTATAAGTGGGACAGTAATACAAACAAATAATATCAATAAATAAGCACACAGACCCCAAAAGTTATGACTTGTAGAAGAAATACATGGCAAAATTGTCATTGCACCCTAAGACCAAGCAAGAGGGTCCCCCACCCCTCCCCCACCCCCCATCACTTCTTCAGCCGCTCTGAAACTAGGCTGTTCACTCCTTTACCGAAGAAACGCGCTTCTTTTTCATTTCACGTCCATTTTTCTTGTGGCAAATCCTTTGGAGATCTTTTCAAGGATCTATGCCAATGGCGAAGGTGTCTGAACTCCTGATCCGAGGAGAGAGAAGGCAACGGGAGCCAACGTTCCGCGCCCAGCACTGCCTCACTCCTGATCTCGTACTTTGCCTTTTTCCTTTAATCTTCTGTAAAACGGTGATGACCTGTCCGTTGAGCTGCTGTGTCAAACCTTCAGTGATTGCTAAGGACTTGGAAAACCAAGAAGAATTACAGAAATGTAATCCAACATTTTAGTGGGTATGTTAAGTGGTAATAAGATGATATCATTTTTATTTCGGCCAGTATCTCGTATGATCATTTCTAAGAGTTTTACTAAGTTTAAAAGGTATTTTACTTGAAGAATAAAAAGTAATTAAAATGTTGCCAACTAAGCTACTAGAACAGTGTGAATAAATGCCCAGGATGTCTTGGGCAAAGGAGATCATGCTCCGCTGGAAGAGAGCTCCGCCGTAAGCTTTGTGATGTTTCCTAAGTTTTTCTTTTTAGAGTTGGAGTGACCCCCGTAAAGAAAGGGGGAGACATGAAGGCTACTTTGTTAAATTCATCACAGCGTTTGCCCTTTCGCCTTTCCGAAGTCCATGAGGTGGGATCCACTTGCAAACTCCGGGGAGTCTCGGCCTTGGGTAGACCCTGATCAGTGTGCGTGTGTGTGTCTGTGTGTGTGTCTGTGTCCCGGGGTCCTTAGACGCTAGACCCTGACCAGTGTGTGTGTGTGTGTGTGTGTGTGTGTGTGTGTGTGTGTGTGTGTGTGTGTGTGTGTGTGTGTGTGTGTGTCTGTCTGTGTCTGTGTCTGTGTCTGTGTCTGTGTCTGTGTCCCAGGTCCTTAGACAAGCGAGATCTCCTCGACAGCGCCCAGACCGGACCGAACGAGGCGCGGGCTCGCTGGCCGGCGGACTTCGCCCTCTCCCTGCATCACTAGTGGAAAGGGAAGGATGCTGCCCCTCCTTTCTCACTGGAGTCCGAGCGGATCTGGCGAGGTGTCGGGGTGCCACTGCCTCGGGAGTCCCCCGTTTCTACCCCAAGGCAAACGCCCCCTCCCGCAGGACCGAGAGCAGGGAAGGAGGCCCCCCGGGGGCGGCGCGGGGCGGGGCACGACCAGCAGGCTCCTCCCCCGGACATCGGAGGCCGCCGGCCCAGCTCGCCCTCAGCCTGCGGAGCCGCAGCCGCCCAGTCCCGGCCCCGGCCCCGGCCCCGGCCCCGGCCCCGGCCCCAGCCCCAGCTCCAGCGCGGCCCGGCTCCAGCCCGAGACCCCCCTCCGCTCCTCCCACCGAGCTCTCCTGCCCCCAGCGGCCCGGCCTCGCACAGGAAGTCGCCGCTGCTCGGGAGGCAGCCCCCGAGGAGGAGGAGGGTGGCAGGGGAGGGGGGAGGGTGGGGGAGGGGGGAAGGGGGGAGGGGAGCAGCGGCTGGAGGGCCCGTACGTCAGAAAGAGCTGGGAACCGCGGGGCCCGAGGCTGCCCCTGGCACCTAGCGGCAGCCGGGACCCCCGGACGTGCGGCCCGCGCCCCAGCCGCCGCCGCCCCGGCCCGGTCCGGCGCGATTGCACGCGGCCGTAGCACCCTCGCCTCGCGCGCCCCCACCCCTCCCCCTGTGGCGGGGGGGAAGCCGGGCAGCCGCTCAGGCGGCGGCGGCGGCCACGGCCCGGGAGCGGGGACTGACGCGTCGCGGAGGAGGAGCCGAGGCGCGGGACCAGACGCCGGGGCGGATCGTCGGCCGCCGCTGCAGGTGGGTCGCCCGGGGCGGGAGCCGGGACTGTGGGGAGAAAGCGGGGCTGGGGGCCCCCCGGGGCGTGCTGCTGCCTTGTCGCCGGCGTCGGTACCTGAACCCCCTCCCCCCGGTTCATCCCCCTCCCTCGCATTCGGATTGCCGGTGTCATCCATGTCACCCTGCTCTGAGGCGTCGCATGTGCGTACGCGCGTGTGCGTACGCGCGTGTGCGCGCGTGTCTGTGAGTGTGGACCCAGGGGCGCTCGCCTCCCCCCCTCCCGGCGCCATGGACGCTTCT
>JAQQSU010009978.1:0-12547 GCA_028627135.1 Pseudochirops cupreus | reverse complement strand
GATGTGTCTGTGATTGTGTACAGGTTTTGCCTGGTTCTGCTCTTCTCACTTAGCATCAGTCCGTATAAGCCTCTCCAGGTAATTATGAAGTCCATCTCCTTCCCGAAGAATGGGGTTCTTGTGCCCAAGCCCCCACCCTAAGCTATTGTTTTATGTGCAAAGTTTTTCTGTTATCTCCGTTATATTGTTGCAAAGTTCTGCTGACACCAGTTTTCCCACCAGTTATCCCTAAACTCTCATTTATCATTAATGTATTTTTGCTGTGTAAGGGACATAAAAGATCTTGGGGCTACATGTAATGGGAATGGGAATTTGAAGATCTTTTCAGCACCTTAATAGACCTAGAGGGGAATTTAAAGACCTCCCCTGCTTTGAAAGTAAACTCTGCCCCCTAATAGGCTGAATATAATCACATGGAGCTTGTGATGGAGGAAATTTGCTGAAGGGTGGAGCAGAACCACAGGAAGCTTTGCTACTGTGAAAATAAACTCTGCCCCCTAATAGGCTGAATGTAGTCACATAGAGCCTGTGGTGGGAGGAGTTTGCTGAAGGGAAGCAGAGCCCACAGGAAGCTGGGAGTCAGAGCCAGAGAGATGGTGGGAGAGAGAGGTGCTCAGGCAAGGAGATAGAGAGGTTTGTGAGTAAATATTGAGCTTATATTTGTTGGTGGGAAGGCTGAAGGTTGCTGTGGCTCTCAGTGTTATGGCTTCTGAATATCTTTGGTACTGTGATAGAATTGGCCTACTGGCTTTGGGAATTGGTTTTCTGGTGTCTAAATAAATGCTTTGGTTCTGTCCTCTTTGTGGAGAGTTTGATATATTTTTTGATCACCCATCATGCAATATTTCTAGTCTCGGTCTTTATTGTGATCGTGGGCACTGTAAATACTGCATTGGTGCTACAGTCATCACTGACACAATATGACTGTGTACAATGCTCTCCTGGTTCTGCTCCTCTCATTCAGCGTGAGTTTATTTAAGTTTATCCAGGTTATTATGAAGTCTGTCTGCTCCCCATTTCTTATAGCACAGTAGTATTCCTTTACATTCATAAACCACAACTTGTTCAGCCATTCCCCAGTTGATGGGTGTTCACTTGATTTCCACCTCTTTGCTACCACAAAAAGAGCTGCTATAAATATTTTTGTACATACAGGTCCTTTCCCCACTTGCATGATCTGTATGGCATAAAGCCTTAGAAGTGGTATTGCTGGATCAAAGGATATGCACATTTTTATAGCCATTTGGGCATAGTTCCAAATTTCTCTTCAGAATGGTTAGATCAGTTCACAACTCCACCAACAATGCATTAGTGTTCCAATTTTTTCCACATCCTCTCTAGCATTTATAATTTTCCACTTTTTTCATATTAGCCTATCTGATAGGTATGATGTCGTAGTGCAGAGTTGTTTTGATTTGCATTTCTCTAATCAATAGTAATTTAGAGCATTTTTTCATATGCTTATAGATCTCTTTAATTTATTTCTCAGAAAACTGCCTATTCATATCCTTTCACTATTTATCAGTTGGGGAATGACTTGTATTCTTATATTTGGCTCAGTTAGTTCTCTGTATATTTTGAAATGAGGCCTTTATTGGAGACACTAGTTGTAAAAATTCTTTCCCAATTTTCGGCTTCCCTCCTAATCTTGGTTACATTGACTTTGTAGTCAATTTAATGTAATCAAAATTATCCATTTTGTATTTTGTAGTGCTTTTGATCTCTTGTTTGGTCATAAATTCTTTCCTTCTCCATAAATTTGACAGGTAAACTATTCCTTGCTCTTCCAGTTTGCTTACAGTATCAGCCTTTATATCTAGATTGTGAACCCCTTTAGACTTTATTTTGGTGTATGGTGTAAGATATTGGTCTATGCCCAGTTTCTGCCATATGATTTTCCAGTTTTCCCAGCACTTTTTGTCAGCTAGTGAGTTCTTATCCCAGAAGCTGGGGTCTTAGGGTTTATCGAACAGTGGATTACTATAGTTATTGATTACTGTGTCTTGTGTATCTAATCCATTCCACTCATCCATTACTCTATTCCTCAGTCAGTACCAAGTATTGATGACTGCTGCTTTATAATACAGTTTAAAATGTGCTATGGCTAGACCACCTTCTCTAGCATTTCTTTTCATTAATTTCCTTGATATTCCCTTTTGTTCTTCCAGATTAATTTTGTTGGTGTTTTTTTCTAGCTTTATAAAATAATTTTTTGGTAGATTGATTGGTATGGCACTAAATAGGTAAACTAATATAGGTAAAATTGTCATTAGCTTGACCTAACCATGAGCAACTGATGTTTTTCCAATTATTTAGATGTCTTTATTTGTGTGAAAAGTGTTTTGTAATTGTGTTCCTATAGTTCCCAGGTTTGTTTTTGGCAGGGAGATTCCCAAATGTTTTATAATTACTAGAGTAGCTTTAAATGGAATTTCTCTATTTCTTGCTTTTGGGCTTCATTACAAATATATAGGAATGCTGAGGATTTATGTGGGTTTATTTCATATTCTGACACTTTGCTAAATTTATTCATTATTTCAAGTAGTTTTTCACTTGATTCTCTAGGATTCTCTATGTATATCATCATATCATCTGTAAAGAGTGATAGCATAGTCTCTTCTTTGCCTAATTTGATTCCTTCAATTTCTTTTTTTCCCCTTCTTTGTACAAGATATTTTTGAAAAAGAATTAACACAATTTGCCCTCCAAAAAAAAAAGCCAAAAAATAAAAAAAGAAAATGAATTAACAACTTGGTAGAACAGGTGGCAGAAAAAAGAAGAAAATAATTATAAAAAATATATAAATTATAATAATATAATATAAATAATGTAAATCCTTATTAAAAAGGTTTGGCCAAAAGTTACAACAGGTCCAAGACCTCATTGAAGGAAATAAATTAGAATTGGCCAAGTGGCAGCTAATGACTTCATGAGACACCAAGAAACAATTAAACAAAGTCAAAAGACTAAAAAAAAATGGAAGAATATGTGAACTATCTCATAGGAAAAACAATTGATTTGGGAAATAGAACAAGGGAGAAATAATTTAAGAATAATTGGAAGATCTTAGACATCATATTTATAGAAATTATAAAGAACAACTGCCCAGAAATCTTAGAATCCAAAGGCAAAGTAGAAATTTCAAGAATCCATAAACTACCTCCTGAATAAAATCCTAAAATGATATCTCCCAGCAATATTATACTCATCCAGAACTCCCAAGTCTTGGAGAAATTACTGAAGGCAACAAAAAGAAAAAAAAATCAAATACTATGGATCTTGACAGGATCACAAAAGACTTTGCAGCTACTTCCATTAAGGAGCAGGAGACTTGGAATATGATAATCCAGAAGGCAAATTAGAACCAAGAATAACCTACCCAGTAAAATTGAATATAATCCCACCCCCCAAAAAATTTTGACCATGTAATGAAATAAAGTATTTTCAAGCTTTCTTGACAAAAATATGAAAGCTCATTTTTAAATAATGAACTTTCAAACACAAGAGCCAAAAGAGGCTTAAGGAGGCAAACATGCAGAACAAATCATAAAGGATTAAACAAGATTGAATGGTTTATATTCTTATATACAAATAGAATCCATGTAACTCATCAGAACTTTATCATTATCAGGGATTGTCCAGGCCAGCCGGACTCGGGTGCCCCAGGGGCCCCAAAGTACCTACCGTAGACCTGCAGTTGCGCACGCCGCCCCTACGGCCCTGCGGGCGCTCTCTCAGTCACCCCGACGACTCTTCAGAATTACAACCCTGTATAGGGACAGAATAGTCCGACACACCTCAGTGGAATGGCCAGGCGTCTTTATTGTCTCACAGAATCTCCTCTTGCTGCTGCCCCGGTGCTCTCCCCCGGTGCTCTCCCCCGCCCTGCTGCCCCTTTTATCCCCTTTCCGTCTGCCCCTTCGTCAGGTGTCCTGGTAACAGGGTCCTGATAGGTGGGGAGTGCTTCTTCATTGATGGCGCATACTCAATGCCCCCGTGTTTGGTGTGCAGTCATTGAAAGGCAGAGTACACACCTGGATGCCTCTACCTGCCTCAGGCTTTCCTTGTTAGCAAGGGCACACTGACCGAGGTCAGACATCTAGGTAACTCTAAGGGGCCCTATAAGGGATGTTAGGGGAAATCTATTCAAATAGAGCATGTTGGAATGATATCAAAAGAAGACTGGAAGAGTGAAAAAGAGGGATACACTGGCAAAGAGAGAATGGAAGGATAGGGACAATTATCTCACATAAATGGGATGTACAAGGAAGAGTTTATACAATAATCTTTTGCACCTTCTTTTCTATTCAGCAATTCTACTTTTTAAGGAGTTCTCTTTGGTGAATTTTATGCATCTTTTTCTCTTTGGCCAATTCTGCTTTTTAAATAGTTTTCTTCAGTTGATTTTTGAATCTCATTTACTCTTAGCCCTATTCTCTTTTTAAAGATGTTATTTTTTCCATCATTTTTTGTACCCCTTTTACCAAGCTTTTGATTCCTTTTTCATGATTTTCTTACATTACTTTCATTTGTCTTCCCACTTTTTTCTTCTATATCTCTTATTTGATTTTTAAAATCCTTTTTGAGCTCTTTCAGGGTGTAGCACCAATGCAATATTTACAATGCCTATGATCATGAAAAAGACTATGACCATAAGTATCGCGTGATGTTCAATTGCAAAATATGCCAAACTCTCCATGTACAGGACAGAACTGAAGCATTTATTTAGATATCAGAAAACCAAATCCCAAACAGTAAGCCTATTCCATCATAATACCAAAGATATTCAGAAGCCATAATAATGCTGAGAGCCACAGCATCCTTCAGCCTTCCCACAAACAAATACAAGATCAATATTTACTCACAAAACTCTCTATCTCCTGGCCTAAGCTCCTCTGTCTCCAACTGTCTCTCTAGCTCTCTCAGCTTCCTTTGGGCTCTGCTTCTCCTCAGCAAACTCCTCCCACCACAGGCTCCATGTGATTACATTCAGCCTATCAGGGGGCTTCCTCTGGGCTCTAGGGGGCAGAGTTTGTCTTCAAACTCCCCTCTAGTTCTATTAAGGGGCAGGAAAGATCTTCAGATTCCCATTGCCATTACACAGGGCCAAAGACTAATTCACATTTTTCATCCAGGGCATAGTGTATAGGTATCCTTTAATTTTTCTGTTTGAGATCTAGTATTTAACACACAGTCATATCTTTTTATTCTTCTTTGTTACCACCCCCACTGGTAATGCATCAAGGCTCCTAGATTCTTTGATGATGCCACTAACCAGCATTTCTTTGAGATAGATTTTTAAGTCTTTCAACATGAAGACTGCTTGTGGCCTCTGTCTTTTTTTTTAATTTGCTTATTTACTTTTAGTTTACAACATTCAATTCCACATTCCCTTGAGTTCCTAATTTTCTCTCCCTCCCTCTCCTCCTTCTTCCCCCCCCACCCATGGCAGCATGCAATCCGGTATATGTTCTACAAATACCTTCACAGTAAACATTAGTCAAGTTATGAAGAGGAATTAAGAGCAATGAAATGAAAAATAAGAAGGAAGGAACAAAACAAAGCAAAATGAAATAGAGAGAGCAAGTAGTGCTTCAATCTGCATTCAGACTCTGTAGTTCTTTCTCTGGATGTGGATATCCCTTTCCTTCATGAGTCTTTTGGAGTTGCTTTATCACCTTGCATTGCTGTGAGTTGCCCAGTCTATCAAAGTTAGTCATCACAGATATAATGTGTCTGTAATTGTCTACAGAGTTCTCCTGGTTCTACTCTCCTCACTCAGCATCAGTTTATATAAGTCATTCCAGGTTATTATGAACTCTATCTGCTCTTCATTTCTTATGGCACAATAGTACTCAATTTCATTCATATACCACAACTTTTTTAGCCATTTCCCAACTGATGGACATCCCCTTGATCTCCAATTCTTTGTCACCACAAAAAGAGCTGCTATAAATATTTTTGTACATATGGGTCCTTTTCCTACTTGTATGATCTCTTTGGGATATATCCCTAGAAATGGTATTGCTGAGTCATGGCCTCTGTCTTTATCTATAAAATTTCCAAGGAAACCTCATGTTCAACCTGTCTACCTGTGACTTCTTCAGTCTTATTACAACTCAGGGAGTTTTGCATTAGCCATAGATCTAGCCCCAGGCTTCTGATCTGTGTCTGTCTTAGGTCTTCTTCAATGGTCTGGAGACTCTTCCTCAATCAGAACCTCCTCAAATTGCCAGTTCCTCACTCCTGTCCAGATTCTGTAAGATTTTTCCTTAACCTCTTTCTACCTGCTCTCAGTTAGTCCTCCTGGACTTTACGAGATTTATCGTCAACACCTCCCACAAGTTTGGGTATGGATGGAGGATCCTGAACCTCTAATCACTTGTTTCTTTTAATGAACTTCTTTCCAGCCACTGATAATCTAAATCAATTCCTCAATGATTATCATATTCCTACCCCATAACACTCTTCCCATCTTAATGATTCAGAATCCCTGTCTATCATGATACGAACCTTATTTCCTCTGCTCTTTTTCCTTCTTTCTCATTCACTTCCCTTCATTTCTACCTTTTTTACTCTATTTCCTGGAATGTCTACTTCAGGATTAATAAACTTTCTCATTTCTTCCATCTTCTGAAATTCAATGGCAATTCTATCCGGATGTGGCATCTCTGACCAGCCTTTTCAGGGCTATTTGCACTTTACTCCTGTATGTCACTGCCCCGCCCCCCCCCTGCTTAAAAAACACTCACTTAATTTGAGTAATACAGCTAATTATCATCCTGTATGTCTCCTTTCTTTCATGGCTAAACTTGAGAAAGCAGTCCACAATTCTTGCCTCCACTTTATCTCTCCACTCAATTCTAATCCATCTGCAGTCTGCCTTCAAACCTCATCATTCAACTTGAAACTGTTTTTTGCAAAGTTACCAATGATCTCTTATTTGCCAAATCTAATAGCTTATTCTCTCTCTTTTTTTTTGCTTTTTTTTTTGGAGGGCAACTGGGGTTAAGTGACTTGCCTAAGGTCACATGGCTAGTTTTTGTATTAATTGTCTGTGGCTGGATTTGAATTCAGGTACTCCTGACTCTAGGGCCAGTGCTCTATGCACTGTGCCACCTAGCCGCCCCCTCTTATAGCTTATTTTCAATCCTCATCCTCCCTGACCTCTGCAACCTTTGACACTCATAATCATTCTTTCCATATAGATCTTCTCCCTAATATTTCATGACGTTATTCTCTTCTAGTTCTCCTCCTGTGTGTCTGAGCACTCCTAGGTCTCTTTTGTTGGATCTTCTTCTAGGCCACTTTTACTAACCATGGGTGTTCCCCAAGGATCTGTCTTTCATCCTTTTCTCTGTATATTATCTCAGAGATGTTGTCATCAGTCAGTAAATATTTATTAAGCATTTACCATTTGTCTTACACTGTGCGAAGCGCTGGAGGTATAAAGAAAGGCAAAAGATAATTCCTGTCCTTAAGGAGCTCTCAATCTAATGGAAGAAAACGACACAGAAAAAGAAGGTGAAAAGAGGAGGGGAAGGCAAGGGAACCCCCATTCCTGGGGAACTTTTGAGGAGTCCTGCTGATGGTAATTAATGAGATGGCTTATCCTCACACCTCCTTAAGTGAAGTATCTGGGAGGAACTCTCCACTATTCATCCTCTACCCTAATCATTTTCCATCAGTTCATTTGTCTCTGCACAGTTGATTTTCCTATCTATTCATAAGTCTAGGTGTACATTTCTTTGGGGGATCAGCATAAAAGCCACTTTTCCTGGTCACTCCAAGGAGAAATGGAGGGATCTACCCTAGATCTGTAAGGCAACAGCTTAAACTTAGCCAACTTAGCTTCTCATGCACATCATATGTTTATTGAACAAAGGACAGTCATGGATAGTTGCTGTGACCAGCACAGTAATATGGCCCAGCAACCAGCTGAATGAAAGAGAGAGACGGGGATGTATTAGATAGTCTGTTTTTTACAGAACCATTTCATACAGAGCCAAGGTACAAGAAAATCACAGGGTTTATATACCTTATAGCACAGACTCTTAGGTAATTGAACTGCAAGGACCCTCCTTTAGTCCTGACCACTCCCTACCCTAGCCTCAGGCTATTTATACATTAAGACTTAATCCTAGGACCATGTCCAGAGGCATAGACAAACAGGGAGTTACAAACAAGACTTGCAAATTAACTACCCTGTACTTTCTTTAGTCATCCAAAGATCCAATGAAAGCATCCACCCATCGAGATTATACTCTTCCTGCATATCTGCCTCATAGAAGAGGGGGAGCATGAAAGTCTGGTCTACTACATCTCCCCCATTTTATTTATTTATAGGAGAGGGGAACATCCCATTAACGAAGCCGGGGAGACTTCTGGAAGTTCTCTGCATCTCCCTTATATGAACTATATATTAATCCCGGGCAGAATCATGCAGTTGGACATTATAAACAACTTGTTGAATGATGTGAGAAAAACAGGAAATGAGGATGGGTAAACAGGCACATAAAACCAGTAGCACCACCCCTATTCCTAGGAAAGTTATAATTTGCTGTATTTGCCCAGGTAATATGCCCTGAGCTCTCTTAATCCAATTAACAATGTTTTGTGCCTCTGGATTTGGTAGTAGTAACTGCTATCTTTCCTGTTCCATGAGGTGAGCCAAATTCTCCAAATCATTTATGTCAAGAGATGTGATATGGTCACCCTATAGCCCAATAAGATGATTTCCAATTTGGGCCATGTCATATTCTAACTTGTTATATTTTTTGTTTACCACAGAAATACATATCTCTATAATCACTTATTAACTTTTGTTTAACTTGCATTAAGTCAGTCTCCTCAGCTAAAGCAATTACATCATCTCTGAGCTGTGTTATTGCTTTATAGAAATTCTTATTGATTTCTGATTGTGAGAAAAACCCTCATGAAACATTGGCAGACAATTCGTGCAAAAATTGAGCTTGCACTATCTGATTTTGTACAGTACTAACAGATATAGACACAGCAACACTGCTCACTATAGTAGAAATTAAAGCAATTATCCCAACAACAACACAGGAAATACATCTCTTTTTTCGATTAAAACCCAATTGCTGATTAATTTGAGCAATAGAATGATCAACATGAGAGTAAAACCAATGCTCACTCTCCACAGGAATCCTAATCATACTAGGTCTTCTTATAACAAATAGCAGTTGTCCCAGAGAAGTATTATCATGACATTCAGAAACCTTACAATTAACACGTGACATTATAATGCTTATCAACTTTAGTGATATTTACATTGCTAGGATTTCCCCACATGAATGCATACCTCCCGCCTAAACAAGTATGTACAAAGCTGTGGTCAGTCTTTTTCAAGTATGTCCCATCAGGAGCAAAAGTAGCAAAAACTGTTGTTATTGGGGCCCATAGCAAAGGGATTTTCCACATTTCCGGGTTTCCTCTCTGTAAGTATGCAAACCAGTTTTGTTTAGGATACTCTCCATATCTATGTTTAATGTTTGTGTCATTATGCCAGGAAATGTAGGCTTGCTGATCCACCTGATGGCAAGCAGGTACATCAGGACGTCTGTTTGCCCTCATTTCGGCTCTGGCTCCTCCACCGCTGTTGGCTTCACCTGGTTCAGGTCCTGGGCCAGGCCCAGTGTGCAGTCTCTGCACTTGTTGACACAGTCCTTGATCTCCTTTCTGGTATCCAGACTTCCTTCTTATCATCTGTGGAAACACACAAAAAGCCTCGGCCACATGCACAGAGTGCAGACCTCATCATTGTCCCTTTACATTTTTCCACATCACCCATTCAGTAAATGCAGTTGCCTGGGGCTGTGACCTTTTAGAGTTGCCAATTGTATGGTCAGTAACACCCCAAAATTTTTTCAGCTGGTGTTTTATTTTCATGATCTAATGTTAAATAATTTATTACATGTAATGACAACCTCAAAATTCGTCTGGGGTACCCACACACCAGACACCTCCTTTTAGTTGTTGAAGAGCAGTTTTAAGTGTGCGGTTTTTTTCTTTCAACAATAGCCTGACCCGTGGGGTTATAAGGAAGCCTTGTAACATGGTGAATACCCCATTGAAGACAGAATTCAGCAAAGTTTTCTGAGGTATAAGCGGGGCCATTGTCAGTCTTTAATTGTTTTGGCACACCCGCAGCAGCAAAGCATTTGATTCTTAACCGTGAGAAGTTTTTCTCCAGTTTTTTTTTTAATGGCATGAACCTTCCCAATTAAACTAGCCTTATCACAATAACAAAGCTTACCAGGCCTTTAAGAACTTAGTAGGAATACACAGGGTTGAGCAAATCAAATCTTGGATTCATAATCACTAGTGGTAACATTTTAATTTCTAAGGCCCAATACTCTTAGCACTTTAAAAGAAAAGACTAGGAAATGCATATAAAGTTTTGAGTTAACAACACAGAGTACAGAGACCCTGAAACTGGGGTACAGGGATCCCCAAAGAAAACCAGGCACAGAGGCCCACCTCCCCAAACTCCCACAGGGGAGGGGAAGGAACAACACAGGGTATAAAGTTCACTCAAGCGGAGCAAGGTGCCTTTAAGTTTTGGAGACCAAATTTCTTACTAAGCTTGTTTAGTTTAGAAATCCCCTTCACAAATCACTTTTCTAGATTATTTTGAAGTCAGGCTGTGTTGCAATGGAACACTAGGCACTTTTCCTTAAGCTCTCCTCCCCGAATTTCCTTCCTAGCAGCCTCCTAGCAACTTCTTGCCACTTGTCCCAGCGTCCCAGGACAGAGGGGAGAAAACAAATGTGACCGACCCAGCACAAGGGTGTCCCCTTATACAAGGGTCCACAGTCCAACTGAGTGCCCAGAAGCCAGTGGAGTTTCAGACGCCGCTGGCAGTGTCTGGACACTCCAGGGGTCTCATTGCTAGGGAGACAGTAGGAGCAGAAAGGTCTGGGGAAGAGAACAAAGAAAAGGGTGCTTATCCCAGTGGCTAGGAGAAGATCATCAGAGTCCAATTACTACTTGGACTTCTGGGTTTCGGCACCAAAATGGTGTGGTTCAGGGTTGGGAGAGCTGGTTCAGGTTTTTGAAAGAATTCGATCAGACCTTCTCCTTAGCCAAAGGGAGCTTTATTAATGCAAAAGCATGTGGGCCTGAGACTTAGCAAGGAGCCAAACAAAGGCAATGATATAGGAAAAGGACTAGACTTTTATAGCCAGAAAGCTACATAGCCTATAGGATGATGATGTAATTTTAGGGTTTCTAATGGGGGTTGGAGATTTAGGGACTGGATAGGTACAAACAAGGTGAGGAAGGTGATCGCTTGCAAGATAAGGAAAGATTGTCATGACATAGGATGGTAAACACAGGATAAGGTGAACAAAAAGCAATTCTTTTGGTACAGGTTGTATGTTATATCGAGATAAGAGGAAAGGACACTAAAGCACCCTCAAGTTACAGAATGGGCTAAGAATAAGGCTTAAGCCCCCCTCAGAGGGCCTGGGAAAGTAACCATTACTATTGACCCTTATGGCACCTTTGTATCCACATCAGAACCAGAATCGCTCTCTCTCCCATTCTCCTTAAAATAATTAACTAAAGCTTCTGCCACTACTTCCCAATCAGATCCTCTAAACTGAGAGCCCCTTGGGAACCATGGAGCTGCTTGATAGACTATTTTTAGAAATTTTTTCAGAATCTGTTTCTTAACTGAAATCCCTTTCTTACACACTGCAAGTTGTAATATTCTCAGATCTTTTCCTTCATCTTTTAAACCCTTCACTAAGGTCACTCCCATTTAATGTCTCTGTGAGCTTGGAATTTTGAAAACTGAAAAACTGAGCGAGCTGGCGATCACTCTTTGTAGAACCTTCCCCTTACCTTGAATGAAATCCATTGTCCCTCGGATCTCTTGCGGCCCGCTACCTGCTGGCAACTCCAGGGGGACCAGTTGCTGGAAACTTGACTGCCGTCCTGATACCCCAGTTGTGAGCGCCATTTACTGTGACCAGCACAGTAATATGGCCCAGCAACCAGCGAAATAAAAGAGAGAGACAGGGTTGTATTGGAGAGTCTGTTTATTACAGAACCATTTCATGCAGAGCCAAGGTACAAGAAAATCACAGGGTTTATATACCTTATAGCAGTGACTCTTAGGTAATTGAAATGCAAGGACCCTCCTTTAGTCCTGACCACTCCCTACCCTAGCCTAAGGCTGCTTATACATTAAAACTTAATCCTAGGATCATGTCCAGAGGCATAAACAAACAGGGAGTCACAAACAAGACTTGCAAATTAACTACCCTGTACTTTCTTTAGTCATTCATAGATCCAATGAAAGCATCCATCCAACACGATTATGCTCTTCCTGGTATCTGCCTCATAGAAGAGGGGGAGCATGAAAGTCTGGTCTACTATACAGATAGTTTGCAAATATCTTTATCAAATTAAGCAAGATAGTATTTAGGATGAAAAATATCCTTTATCCTTAATTTAGTGAAAAGAAATAAACACAGAGATCTCTTAGGATAAGAACAGGACTTTATTCTCTTCCCCG
>JAQQSU010009977.1:0-12547 GCA_028627135.1 Pseudochirops cupreus | reverse complement strand
ATTCTATTTATTTCATTAACTTCTACCACAATCTTCTTTGTCTTTTACCAAAGTATATTTCCCTTATTCAATACTTTGTAACTCTATCCGTCTATAATAATTACATTTAAATATTCTAGCAATAATATTACTTTAGAATAATAAAATAATGTATTTAAAATCCAGGCATAGTCTTTCTAATTCTCCTTCATTTACAACAGAAATGCTTCTACAACTATTGTGTTTAGTAACGGTTATAATAAGGACTCTCCAACCAAGTCCTGCAGAATAACACAATTCAGCAACAATATGTGAAGTCACAATACAAAGCTCAAGTTCTCCTATGCAGATGTAAAGATCATTCCCCCCTCTACCTCTTTCCAATAGTACTCACAAAAAGACCTTTAACTTTCAGAAGTTCTTTATATTATAATACATAATTCTACTAATGAATAAATTGGAATTAACTATAAAAAATGTACTAAGATACTTAAGTTCTCATAAATATTAATACATATAGCCAAACATATCAGCACACATCAAGGAAGAATGAGTATAATATTTTTAAAAATCATTTTGTTAAACATTTCCCAATTACATGTAGACGTTTTAACAATCGTTTAAAAAAAATTTAGTCCCAAATTCTCTCCCTCTTGCCCACCACAACCCCCTTGAGAAGGCAAACAATTTGATATTGATTATACATGTGAAATCATGTAAAACATTTCCATATTAACCATATTGCAAGGTAAAAGCCAAACAAAATTAAATTAAAAATAAAAACTTAAAAGTATGCTTCAATCTGCATTCAGAATTTATCATTTATCTGTCTGGAAGTAGATAGCATTTTTTGTCACGGGTCTTTTGGAACTGTCTTGGATCACTGTTTTAATCAAAGTAGCTAAGTCTTTCACAGTTGATCATCATTATAAAACTGCTGTTACTTTGTACAATGTTTTCCTGGCTCCACTCACTTCACTTTATATTAGTCTTCCCAAGTTTTTCTAAAAGCATCCTGCTTGTCATTGCTTATACCACAATAAACAGTCTATCACAATCATATACCACAACTTGTTCAGATGGTCCCCAATTGATGGGTATGCCCTTGATTTCTAATTTTTTTGCCACCACAAAAAGAGCTATTATAAATATTTTTGTACAAATAGATCCTTTTCCCTCTTTAATCTCTTTAGGATACAGATCTAGTAGTGGTATTTCTGGGACTAAAGGGAATGCAGTTTTATCACCCTGTGGAAATAGTTCCAAATTGTTCTCCAGAATAGCTGGACTACGTCATAACTCCAACAACAGTACATTAATATCCCAAATTTTCTTCATTCCTTCCAGCATTGAATCAGTGTTGTTAAATAGCTTCATACTAGAAATAGGAGACCAAATTTCTAATTCTAGCTTTGCCACAATCACTGTGAACAGGGATAAATCATTAAATTCTCAGAGCATCTGTCAGTAAATCAGCACTTATTAAGTGCATACTATATGTTAGGCATTGTGCTAAGCATAGGGATACAAAGAAGGGCACCCTTGCTCTCAAAGAACTAATAGTCTGAAATTTCCTTATCTATAAAATGGGGGTGTTGGGTTAGATGTCAAATTCTGGAGTCAAGGGATAAAGGGTTATAAGGTCAAATAATACATTAAAAAATGAGGATGAATTTTAAGACCTATAGCTTAGAATAATGTTGTTGTTTTTAAATTCTACTCCATTCCATGTCATAGGAGACTGAAAAAACTGCAATATGGAAAACAATTATTATAATGGAAAATTTTGGGAAGGTAGAACCTTGACTAGCAATTTGACTGAATCATTCAATTAGCTGTTTATGTTATAAAAAGGATAAATTTTAATGACTCTGCAACACAAAAACTTCAGGTTTTTTATATGAGCAAAAAAAAGTCTAGTCCAATGGTTCTCAAAGTGAGGTCAAAACTATTTTCATAATAATACTAATATATTATTTGAATATTAAAATACTCTCTTATCCAACTACTTATCTGTGTGAGGCTGGATTTCTTTATTTATTTCAGCTAAAATAACACAATAAAATAACAACAAACTGGATTCAGAAGCAGATTAGAATCTAGTTGTCTTCTATTAAGGCAAACATTTAAAGATATTTGCAAAAATATGTAAAACGAAATCAATCTTGCTAAATTTGTTTTATTTTGGAAAAGTTATTTTTCACAATAATGTTAATATAATGGATTTACTGTTTTAAATGAATGAATAATTTTAAAGTTTATCAATTTTCATTTTTAATACAATGAATATCTAAAGATATAAAAAGTTTCTGGGGTCCTCAATAATTTTGTCAAAGTAGCAAGAGATCTTGAGACCAAAAGAGGTTGAAAATAGCTAACCTACTTGAAATACATACCTGTCATGTGGTTGATCACATTCTGGGACTTAGATAATAAACATACCCTGAACTAATTAGGAGTAACTAGCTGAATTTTAGAATATTGTGATGTCTGTTGTCATATTACAGGATGGGAGTCTTAAAGGCCATAACTCAAATTGATGCTAATTTCTTCCTAAGTACAGTAACTAGTACCCCCTTATCCATATGGAGCCTGACAATCTAAAGTATGATACCACTGACAAAAGTAACAAGAACAATGACCTTGAGCTGACATACATGACACACAGTCTATGTGTCTTATTCATAGAATATTTAGCCATCAGCAAGCATTTTGCTCATACTTTATGTGCAATTCTAATAAACTTGGCTGACAGGTTTCTAAATGCACAATGATTAAGAAAAAAAAAACCCTCCAAATTACAAGTGGGAAATGAGGCTGACATAGGCAGGTATGAAAACAGAAGGAAACTGGCAGCAGCTGAGACCAAGGAAGAATGAAAAACTCTAAAGCAGACAAAAATAAAAATGAAAAAGTGCAGCAGTGCAAGGATGATGAGTACAGGACAGTCAGTAAGTGAAATCATTGAACATTTATTAAGCACCTACTATGTGCAAGGCTATATGCTAAGTGCTGGGGATATCCAAAATAAATAAATAAATAAAGGCAAAAGACAGTCCCTGACCTCAAGGAGTTCACACTCTAACAGGTGAAACAAACACAAAAGAAATATGTAGAATTAAAAGAGAGAAGTCACTAGAACTGAGAGACTGGGAAAAGCTTCCTAAAGATGGGATTTTAGTTGGGACTTAAAGGAAGCCAGGAT
This sequence comes from Pseudochirops cupreus, assembly GCA_028627135.1. NCBI lineage: Eukaryota > Metazoa > Chordata > Mammalia > Diprotodontia > Pseudocheiridae > Pseudochirops > Pseudochirops cupreus. The sequence continues at coordinate 9,363 of JAQQSU010009977.1, read as the reverse complement.
GCAGAGATGAAGAGGGAGAGCACTGCAGGTGTGGGGGATAGCCAGAGAAAACGCCCAGAGGTGAGATGCTGAGAGCTGGGAACATCTTGTTTGTAGAACAGCCAGGGGGCCAGTGTCACTGGCCTGAACATGTGCAGGGAGTAAGGGATAAGAAGACTGGACAAGGTAGACAGGGGAGGGAAGGGAATATGATTAGGTTTTGAATGCCGTAATGAGATTTTGGATTTGATCCTAGAGGCAACAGGGAGTCACTAGGGTTTATTGAGTAAGGGAGTGACATAGTTGGACCTGTACTTGAGGAAAATCTCTTTGGTAACTGAATAATGGATGAAGAAAATATTTCCTCTACTTACCTAAATAGGCTGTAAAAGTATTTGAGTACTATAACATAATCAGTCAATCAATAAACAATGTTAGTCATTCACTCAGTTAGTCAATACACATTTACTAAGTGCCAACTATATCCCAGGTACTGTACTAAGAGGTGGGGATACAAAAAGAGGCAAAAGACACTCCCCACTCTCAAGAAGCTCACAATCTAATGTAATAATGTAAAATGTTCGTAACGATTACTTTGAATATATACTCTATTTTAAATGGTATATAAATGCATGATTTTTAATAAAGGCTTTCATTCCAAACAATAAAAACACAAGATCTAATGCTTAATGGAATATCATCAGTTGTCTGGGAAATTGAGCTATATGGAATAAAACTCCTTGAAAGTTCCAGATAACCAAGATTTTATTGTACTTGTACATAATTATGCCAACAGGCAAACATTGCCCATAGGCATAGTTAACTAAGAGAGTTTAGCATTATTTTCCATTCAATTATAAACAAGGAAAGGCAGGTGCCAGATGAGAGACATTTAGGTGACATATTAGGTAGGACGTAATGAGTGACTAGGGGGAGGCAGAAGGATGGGGAAGAAATTAACAATGACCATGAAGTAACTAGAAGGATGTGACTCATTCAGATAAATAGGAAAGTGAGGAGGAGAAGTTACTTTGGGGGAGAAGATCAGTTCTTTGGAGATAGGCAAGTTTAATGATATACAGCAGGCAGGTCCAAATGTATATTTATAGATTAAGGAGTAAGGTTAAGAATAGAGTCTTGAGAGTTAGCTAACTAGTTGATAAATAAAACTCTGGGAGTGGCCGAAATATTTAAAGAAGAGAGTTTAGATAAGAGAAGAAATGAGGGACAAGAACAAAGCTTTTGTGAAATGTCTAAAATGAAAGGATAAGAAGAGTCAATTAGGCAGATAAAGGAGAAATGGTCAGGGAAGGTGGAGAAGTATCATGTTTGGGAAGTAAAAAAAGATGAGATAGAAGATGGTGGCGTAGAAGCAGGAAAACTCCATGGCTCTCCCCATAACCACCTCAAATACTTATAAAATATGACTCTAAACAAATTTTAGAGCTATAGAACCCACAAAGTAACAGAGAGAAACAAATCTCCCGCTGAAGGCAGCCCAGCAGGAAGGGTCCATCTCAGCACTGGGAGCTAAGCCCAGCCCCACCTAAGCCTTGGTTTTAGCCCCAGAGTGGCCTAGACCAGTGGCTACAGTGGATTTCAGGAGAGTGGATCACCGACAGCTGTGGAAGTTTCCAGAATTATCAACCCATAAATGCCAAAGACAAAGTAAAAGGTCAATGTAGAACTCTGTTAGAACTGGGGGGGACGAAGTATGGTCCAGCCCCTGCCCCTGAGCTAGAAGTGGCAGAGGTGTGGCAGCCCTGCAGCCACCTCCACATGGTGCTGGAGCTCCTGGCCTACAGATCATGGGGGAGGGGGGGGCCAAGGAACCATTCAGAGGCTAAGCGCTCTTGCCTTAACCTGCCTGGATCTGGATTGCTGTCTTGGGTGGTGCTCCTGAGGTATGTGACCAGTGAGCCAGAGTTTGTGGGGGCTGTAGAGACAACACCCTCCTAATAGCTCTGGCAGCTATAAAAACCCCAGCGATTTGGGACAAAGCTCTCTCCTCTGGAAGCAGAGTTCTACTGTGGCAAAGAGCTCAAAAGTCAAGTAATTGAGTGGTAACATGAGCAAGCAAAGGAAGCAAAGCAAGCACAGCAATCCAACTTTAGATTCCTTTTTGGGGGACAAAAAGGATCAAAGCATGGAACAGGAGGAAGACAACGAAGTCAGAACTCCTGCACCAAAAGCTTCCAAGAAAAATATGAACTGATTACAGGCCATGGAGGAGCTCAAGAAGGATTTTGAAAATCAAGTAAGAGAAGTAGAGGAAAAATTGGGAAGAGAAATGAGAATTATGCAAGAAAATCATAAAAAAGAGAGTCAACAACATGCCTGAAGAAAATAACACCTTAAAAAATAGACTAACTCAAATAGCAAAAGAGGTCCAAAAAGCCAATGAGGAGAAGAATGCCTTAAAAAGCCAAATTTGCCAGATGGAAAAAGAATTTCAAAAGCTCACTGAAGAGAATAATTCCTTCAGAATTAGATTGGAGAAATGGACGCTAATGAATTTGTGAGAATCCAAGATACTATTAAATAGATACAAACAAATGAAAAAATAGAAGGCAATGTGAAATATCTCACTGGAAAAACCAATGACCTGGAAAATAGATCCAGGAGAGATAACATGAAAATTATTGGACTACCTGAAAGCCATGATCAAAAAAAGAACCTAGAAATCATCCTTCAAGAAATTCTCAAGTAAAATTGCCCTGATATTCTAGAACCAGAAGGCAAAATAGAAATTAAAAGAATTTACCAATCACCTCTTGAAAAACGATCCCCAAAAGAAAACTCCTAGGAATATTATAGCCAGGTTCCGGAGTTTCCAGATCAAGGAGAAAATATTACAAACAACCAAGAAGAAACAATTTGAATATTGTGGAAACACAATCAAGATAACACAGGATGTAGCAGCTTCTACATTAAGGATCGAAGGGCTTGGAATATGATATAATGGAGGTCAAAGGAGCTAATATTAAAACCAAGAACCACCTACCCAGCAAAACTGAGTATAATGTTTCAGGGGAAAATATGGTTATTCAAAGAGGTAGAGGACTTTCAAGCATTCTTGATGAAAAAACCAGAGTTGAATAGAAAATCTGACATTCAAATATAAGAAGCAAGAGAAGCATGAGAAGGTAAATAAGGAAAAGAAATCATAAGGAATTTATCAAAAGTGAACTGTTTACTTTCTTACATGGGAAAAACAATAATTGTAACCTATAAAAGTTTTCTCAGTCTGAGGATAGTTGAACAGAATATAAATGTGTGTGTGTGTGCGCGTGTGTGTGTGAGTGTGTGCGTATATGTGTGAGGATTAGAAATACATGCAGATTGCAAACGGTTATGTCAAGGCACAGGGAAATGTTTGAGGCCTGGGAATTAGTTGGGTCACGTGGAGGTCAGAGCATATTGCATTGTCCCCGGCCAGGGGATATTGCATTGCTCAAGACTCTCTTGAGTGGGGTTACCTGATATTCCTGATTGGTGTCTCCACACTCTGGGGCCTTCATACCCTTGTAATTGCATTCCCCCTCTCACAATTCTGTTCAACTGGGCTTTGTCACATGTGGTAGGTGGATCTGGGGTATATATAAGATCTAAGCCTTGGAGGTATCTTTGAAGCCTGCCTTAAGATCTGGCTTTAAGGTTTCCCCATAGAGAGACCTTAATAAACCTTTTCTGTTTGGACCTCAGAGCCGTGAGTCTTCTGTTCTAAAGGTACGCTAGGGTCAATTAAGTAGGATAGTAACAGGTTGCCCCTGCAGGTAAATTAGGGTACTCTGAAAGAAAGCCCTGACATATATGTATACATGTAAACAGACACATGTCTATATAGGAGGGTATTTGTGTGTAAGAATATGTGTGCGTATATATGTGTACAGGTATACATAGATAGAGGGCACAGGATCAATTGAACAGGAAGGGATGATATTTAAAAGGTAAAACTGAAATGTGAGAGAAGAATATAATGAGAGGAGAGGGGAAGGGACAGATTGGGGTAAATTTTTTCACATAGAAGAGGCAAGGGATAACTGTTACAATGGAGGGGAAGAACAGGAAGAGAAAAGGGAATGGGTCTACCTTACTCTCACTGAATTTGGCTTAGGGAGGGAATGACCTACACTCTAAATTGGATATCTTGCCCTATAGGAGAGTAGGGGGAAGGAAGATGAGAAGGGGGATCATGGAGGGGAGGGCAAACTGGGGGGGAGAGTAGTTAGAGGCACACACTTCTATAAAAGGACAGGGACAAAGTAGAGAATAGAACAAGTGAGGGGCAGGATAGGATGGAGGGAAATATAGTCAGTCTTTTATAATATATCCACTATGGAAATGTTTTACATAACTACACATGTAAAACCTATATTGAATTGCTTATCTTCCCAGCAAGGGTGGGTGATGAGGGAGGACGGGAAAGAACCTAGAACTCAAAGTTTTAAAATCAAATGTTTAAAAAAAACATACATACATACATATATATAAAAGTATTAAAATTATGAATTCGTGTACACAATGCCTTGGGTAGAGATTGACCACAAAAAAGGGGAAACGGTTACTCTGACACAGTGAATTCTGATTAGTTAGGCAAAGAAATAAATATGGGTTCATGCTTTTCTGAATCTAAGAAATTTTATAGTTGACAAACATCATTGGTACAGAGGGAAGTTTCAGTTCTAATAGAATATTTAAAGAGATAGTTACAGTATAAGAAAAGGACATCATTTGATTGTATTTCACCCTCCTTTCTTAGAAAGTGTTAAAAGCAGAATTTGTGCTTTGAATAAAATCGTATTTATATGCTAAACTATCCAGTGAACTGGCAGGATTTTGTGTGTGTATTTTTCTGCTGACATTTTTTTTCAATGCTATTCATGTTCTGTTTGTGTGTTTGTTTTATGGGCGGGGGGGGGGGTGTTAAACACTTAAAATCTTTGAAAGGCCATTGTCAATCACTGAATTTGAGTCCAAGGTATAAGATATGTTTGCTTTCATTGAAATTCAAGGCGTTGAATTTCTAAAATCCTTAGCCTATATATATGTAATTGTGGATTTTAAGATTTTTATAAAATAAATAACTTCATAAAAAAAGTTAAATAAACATAAAATACTCAAAAAAAGATGAGATATAAAAAAAGACAATGGTCAGAAAGGTCAAATAATGAACAACTGTCAAGGAGGACAAGAAGAAAGAAGAATCAGATTTGACATTTTGGAGATCATTAACAAATAACGCTTTACAGCACTTTAGTTTACAAAAGCTCATTGCTCGAAATAGTCTGTGAGGTAGGTAGCGTAAGTTTATTATCTCCATTTTACAAATAAACTAAGTGTTTAGAAAGGTTCCATTCAACAAATAAGTATGAAGTGTCTGCTATGTACCAAGTACTAAACTAGATACTTGGTATACAAAATAAAAAGTGAAACAAACTATCCTTCTGGAGCTTACACTCTACTGGAGGAAGGCAGTATAACACTTACCTAGAGAAGTAAATACAAAATATACACAAAGTAATTTGGGGTGACAACTAGCAATTGGAGGAAAGGCACTTAGCAAGATGTGGCACTTGAGTTGGGCACTGAAAGCAATTAATGGTGCCAAGCATGTAGGTGAGAAAGGCATGGAGGAGACAAAGGCATGGAGGAATAGTTTGTGCAAGCCACGTGATTTAATCTGCAGAGTCAAAAACTGAAGTAAAGGCTTTTAAGAGCTCTTTAAAGTCCTTAGAAATCACCTGGTCTAAATCACTTTATTTTTATAGATTAAGAAACTGAGATTAAATTTTAACTTTTTTTTTAAAATAAAGCTTTAGGCTTTGTACAAAGTAGGAAATGGAGATGAAGAAAGATGAAGAATTCTGCCCAAGGTCAAACAGTTACTCAAACCCAGGTCTTCTAAATTTCTTCCATTACACTCTATATTACTCTACTCTGTATACTATATAGGCTGTTTCAAATGACTGAGTGACCTCTGAAAGAGCAACTACACCTGGATTTCCACTCCCTCCACTTAAAAGGACTGAGAAAGAAGAACAAAGTTAGGAAGTTAAGCCATTCAGTGCAGACTCTCCTACTTTGGTAATGAAATGGGACAGATAGGCTAGTATCTTGAGGAGGTACTAGAGCCAAGGGAAGTATCTTTTTCATGTATTCTACATTCCAGCCAAACTGTCCAACTTACTCTTCTGTATATATAGTGTGCCAGCTGCTTGTCTCCATATTCATAATGCTTGTTCTCTTCACCTGAGTTTCTCAGAAGCCCTAGTGCTTCAGAGGTGTTCCTTCAAAGGTCAGCTCTTCAGCTATTTCCTATCAGAGGCCTTTACTAATTCTACCATTTGTGGCTCCTTTTTTATTTCTTCCTCTCCTCCCAAATTACTTTGTATCTATGTTGCATTTACTTCCCTCCCTAGTAGGGTAAAGTTCCTTGAAGGCAAGGGCTGTTTTATTTTTGGTTGTGTTTTTGGCAGGGTCTAGAACACTGCACGGTACTGTTACTTACTAAGTAAGCACTTAATAGACTGAATAAATTTTAAACTGAACTGAAGGATGGGGAGGTTCAAGTAGGTTAAGAGAAGGAACTAGTATAGATGGAAAGACTGATGATGTAAGAGTAATGTTGCTATTCCTGAAGCATCAAAAAAGTATATAACAGCTCTCAGAATTGCACCTGGCTTATGGTATGCAATGAATCATATGTGCTAAATAAAGGTTCCAACTGCCTGTGTGTGACAGGATAAATAATCAGTGAGGTCTCCTGTTCTCGGTCTTCAAAATCTGGTCCTCAGTTTACTCTTCTGGAAACTGAGAGATTTGTTATATAGATTTTGTATCAATTCTTGATTATTCCAAAACTATTCATTTCAACCTATGGGTCACTAAATAGAGTGGCTTTTCTTTAACCTGCCTCAACCTTTGCCTCATCAGAGGTTTCACCAATCAGAGTCTAGAGAAGGGTAAAAAACAACAATGAGGACAACAATGACAACAACAAGAGCAACAACCCTTTCAGAACCTAACCCATATCATGAGTTAGGAGGGAGGCAATGGTAAAAGTAAGGGGATGACCATCAGGATGATGCACAACTAAGATTCTGCATAGTCTGAACCTGCTACAGTAACTGTGAATACCTAGCAAGAACCCTGAAATGCTGGCCAATTAAACTCTGATAATACAACTAATTGGATTAGTACCTTGGCAGGTGTGACATAACTGATTCTATTAATCTGATAAATAAATAAATGGGTCAGCAGAGGCTTGTAGGCTGCTCCTATTCAAAATCACTATGATAAGCAACCTGGAAAGAGGATGGTGGAGCAAGCAGTGTTTCTTTATGTTCCAGTATCAAGACAAGACTAGATATACCAGAACAAATCAGAAATACCTGTTGGAAATGCTTCAGTACAGATGGTGCTAACTAATAAAGCAGACTAATCACAAATGTACATGAAATGGTAGGAAGATAAGGGAGGGGGGAGGAAATAGATTTCACCAGTTACATCAGAAATTTATGTGGTTTCTTTGTCACTAGTACCCTTGGCTCCAAGTCATACAATAATGTGTTTCTTAAAGCACTTACTATGGGCCAGGAACTGGGCCAAATTCTGGGTATACTAATATAAGTAATCAAGATAGTTTCTACCCTCTACAGCTCATATTCAAACATGGGAAAACAACACATAAATGAAAACTGAAAATCAGGGGGTGAGGGTGGAGGAAATGAATGGTAGGTACCCCATAAGGGAATAAGGCATCTGGTGAGGAGGTGAATTCCAGAGAGTAAGTTAATCAGGGTCCTTCCTGAAATACAGGGAAACATAAAAAATAACTTCATCCCAAGACAAGATAGGAAGACTGTATAAAACAGATTCACTTGATGTATAAGTGAATATATAACATATATATATTGTATATGTATACTGTATATTATGCATAAATGCATAATTTATATAAATATATAATTATGTATAAATGTATAAATTATACTTTATACATAAGCATATATATATATAAATTATACTTAATAAGGAAATAGATAATGAAAATACTATCTCATATTGTTTTGGGAAGGAGAAGAGCATACTTAGACTAGAATTGTGAAAAGCCTTTTTTGAGTTAGATAGAATGAATCCAACAGACAGATCTATTATTATACCAAAACAGAATAATTCTAAAAAGCTGATATTTGCTATAACCATTGCAAATGTATTCTCTCTCAGTATCTGACAAAAAAAGGAAGTGGCAGATAATCTCAGGACTTGTACATAACCGTACATGTGGCAGTTGCAATAAGGAAGAATTACAGGAAGAAATTCAGTAGGGCTAACCAGGAATGCTTCCAAGGATAGACATTAAACTCAACCATGACAGAAGAGATTTGAGTACTAATGAAGGTAAGCAGAAAAATATCAGATTATATCAACTTCTAGCTATACACATAGTAGAAAACAAAAACACTACACTCCCCAATCTATGACAAAAAAAGAGGACGACATGGAAATGAAGTTGGAAAAGAAAAGCAAATCATAAATTCCACATTATCTTAATCAGTAACTGAAAGCAAGAGATGACAAGATTATGACAAGAAAGGAGTCAAAGGAACACAAAGAACAAAACAAACAATTCTCTATCAATCAAAAGAATGTTACAGACACTTGAGAAGTAAAGAAATCAGAGATGAGAAATCAACCCTAAGGGAGAACACAGAAATTTCTGTTCTCTTGTAGGGTCACAAGAAATCCAATATAAAGAAAATGCAAGTTAAATCAAATGGGGGGGCAGAGCCAAGATGGCGGCGTAGCAGCGGCAACATACCGCAGCTCTCACATAGCCACCCCAAAATACCGATAAAACAGGACTCTAAACCAATCCTGGAACTCCAAAACGCACAGAAAGATGCTTCCCACTAAAGTCAGCTCGGCTACGAGGAACCATATCAGCACTGCGAACCGAAACCAGCGTGGCCTGAAGCGGCGGCTGTGCCCCGGGGGCGGCTGGATGGGAGGAGCTGAGGAGCCTCTCAGGTGAGCAGATTAGCTGCAGCTGTGAATGGGAATTGTGAAAGGCAGAGATAAGCAGTCCGGCCAGAAGGCCTCCAGAGCAGAAAAGCAAAAGGCAGAGGTTTTGCACCCACCTCGGCGTTGCAGCTTCCCGCCCGCGGCCTACAGGCAGCAGGGGGACTGAGCGATTGTTCTCAGGCCAGAGCTCTCGCGTTGAGTGGCCTGGATCCGGATCGTCGTCTTGGGCCTCGGTCTTGGAGCCCTTGCTATCCAGTCAACCGGAAGTATATAGGAAGAGTTCCCAGCCTCTCCCTAAGAGCTATGGCAGCCGGGAGGACCCCAGCGATTTGGGACAGAGCTTTCCCTTCTGGAAGC